>OZ026502.1:2810000-2920897 GCA_964019985.1 Aurelia sp. 4 Dawson et al 2005 | reverse complement strand
AGCTTTAACATATGTTCATACAACTATCATTGTTGTTGTTGTTGCTTTTTGTACGCTTTTTTTGTTGGAAATTTGTTGTTCTTCACCTCCCTATGCAGTTACAACTGGTATCAGCCCTGCATGTTAATGTCCACAAGACTTGTATATACTTCAAAGCTCTTTTCCACATAGAACCTAATTTGCAAATGCAAGATTGAAATGCTGGCTGTGTATTAGCCAAATTTCACTGCAGCGATCATGCGCTAGAAATAGAGGTTGGTAAACATAAGCGTCCCGGAAAAGGATAGGATTTGTCAGCAATGCAGTTTGAATTGTATTGATAACGAAGAGAATTTCTTGTTAAGATGTAATGCAGGTGATAAACCTTGTCTTAAGCTTTTGCTACTTATTCGGGAACTGGTCTCGAGTTTTGGGAACGTAGTGCCATGCGAGAAGTTTATGTTTATGATGTCAAATGAAAACCTTGGCCTGATAAAAGAGATCACCAGTTTTCTTGAAGTCGATTTCAAATTACATGAAGTAGATTAGTGAGTAGAGTAGAGTGGATTAGTAATTTGGAGATGATACTCTCGTATGTAGCAATCTTGTTTCAGATGAAAAATGTATTGGAATGTCAGTGATTGTGACAAGCCAGCCTGGACAAGCCTTTTAGCAATTTTCACCAGCCTTGACAAGTGGAAAACCAGCCTTAGCTTCTCTCACTTCTATAACACTTTGTAGCCCCTGTTACAAACAATGAAGTGTTCTGATGTATGAAAGTTTTGAGTGAATCAAATATTTCACGTAAGGAGATACTACACAAAAAATTTAGATTGTTTTAGCTTGAAAGGTAGCTTTGAAAGGTGACACGATACATATGAAATGTGCTGAAAGCATCCTTTTGGTTTGTTTATTTTGCGGTGTTATCTTTCAGTACAGTCTTCGAGGTTTGTAAAACCACAAGACATAGTATCCACTGGGTATCCCCACTCTCCGTCGCAGAGGCTGTCCCAAAAAGCACTCCTGGTCGTAAAAGCACCAAAAGAGTTGGTCTTAAAATCCAATGCTTGGTTTAAAAGATTCCAGCACAATTCTAGGGATACAATAAGTCCAATGTGCCCTACAAATGATTTTAAGGATACTGAACACTTTTTGTTGCATTGCCCGTCTTTGATGCGGAACGACGTGATCTTCTCGCTGGATTCTTGTCGCTGTTGCGACCATTTGGATGTATCAGCCCATCAAACTAGGTTCTTACGACGGAAATCCTGATGTTTCAAAATGCTCTAATCGACCTTCCAGTGTATCTTGTTATTTGTTGTTTAGATCATCAAATTTAGTTCTTGCTAAGGCTGCTTTGTTTTGAATCATAGAGTAAAAATCATCGAAAACTTTCATTTCATTATCTCCATCTCCATCTCTTATTTCCATATCGTACAAATGAACATTAAATTACGAGTTACTGCTAAAGGATGTTGCGCGTCGAAAATTGCTGATCAAACTTGTCAAAATTTGGAAAATTTTCATTTCTTACCATGCCATTTTGTTACTTTTATGGACTGTGCTATGGTTTGCTCGCCTCAGGGCCGTAAGACGCATTGGTGGCGCGACACTTCAATGGCACTTTTCCTCAAGCTAAAAGGGCATTTCCTGAAAATGAAGAATGCACTTATCCGTTTTTCGCAAATTCTTGGGGGAGGAAGCATGCCCCAAATGCCCCCCCAGTTCCAACAGCTCTGGTTGTGCAGCTCAAAATTACTTTTAATTACATTCATTGCAACAAAAGGTTCCAGAGAAAAATTTCTCGTTTTGAAACTTTGGAGAAGTAATGCTCTTGATTATTAGTGAGTTTGTTAAGTAAGTTGTCTCCGTGACCAGCCGTTTTCAAAACCCCATTTCTCTGTAAATCGATCCTTTAGTGGACTGTTTTTTACACAGTAGCCGCAGTTAACGTTGAAGTTACTGCCACATAGATTTCAAAAAATTTTGCATTCAGGGAGGTTTTCAAATTGTTTATCGTGGAGGTTCAGAATAGTGAAATAGTCCAGGACACACTCATATCCTTATCCAAAACTGTCTACAACTTGCCTGTGAATAGCCAGGCCATAGCATGTTTCAAGAGTTTTAACAGACTTCTGACGTAAACAGGAGTTTTTTTATACGAATTATCTATATTAGCAGAGGGACGTAGCAAGCATCTCAAACTTAGGGGCCATGTCGCTTCGAAGACATTTTTTCCATAAGGATAAAAGGGCATTTCTAAAAGGAAAAAGGGCACTTCTTTGTTTATTGCAAAATCTTGGGGGAACACAGGCCTCCAGTGCCCCCCGGTTCCTACGTCTATGCGTATTTCTCTTGATAATTGCTTTGCTACACTGTCACAAAATAAAGGTGCCTAAAAGCCAACATCATAAGTTTTCTTCCCTCCAGCACCTGATGGGTAGGTCAAACAACGTAAATAATGATAATAGGTGATTTTTTGATTCTGTTACCGTACTTAAAAGGAGTTCACACGATCAATGTTGGCAGAAATAGAAGAGTTTAGATAATGTGGGTCATTGAAAGGTCCTGATTAGTGGACACTTTTGCACGCTAATGATTCAATGAAAAAATGTCAAATCTAGCATCTCATGGATTTGTTCTCAATACTTTCCTCGGAGGCCCCCAAAACCTTCCACCGTTTCAATGAGTCCCCCCTCGTATTTATTCCTACCTAATTTGACGCGTAAGGTTAACTTCTGGCCCCCACGTTGACCTTTCAAATTAACAAAACACCTGTTATACGTAATACAATTTTTACAATGTTGTACTATGCTCTACAGGTGTAACAGCTTGTGTAATTTAGGGGCACTTGCCGCCAATGAACAGAAAATTGACCTTCTTGTTTCTGAAAGTGCTTCTATGTCTTTAATGATAGTCGTACCATTGAAATGTTGTTCCCCGTAAGTTTAAGGTATTTCCTACGGCGCTAGATGCTGTTGTGTAGGGTGCAGTGTTTAGTAAGACATTGGTGAATTTCTGTTAGCCAAATCAGTAAACTTTAAGGATTTAGTGTTGCCTGATTTATAAGCTTTTTTACTTTCGTAATATTTCCTCGTGGTGCCTTTGTTCAACATGTCAATTATTGGGGCATTTACCCCTCTTTAATTAGATCATTCACTTGTTTTGTTTCCAACAGGTACCTGAAGGAGTTCAGAGTCGAGCAATGCCAATTGTTTTTGCAGCACAAATGCTCACAGCATAGACCGTTTACGTGTTTCTACTGGCATTTTTTAAATCAACGAAGACGAAGGCCTAAAAAGAAGAAAGATGGTACTTTTAATTATAGTCCGGATGAATATTGCACACAGTATAATGAAACAACTGGAGAATGCCCACAGAGACATGAGTAAGTTGAGCAGACTTTCTCTTGCCATTGTACAGGGTGTCTCAAAAAAATTGTTCGATTTTTGATTAGATATTAAAGAATAACGATAAAATGAACAACTCACGAGGAAATAACCCTGTTTCTAAGATTATGAGATAATTTTAGATACCAGAATCTTGCAAGTCGGTTGAAGATTCACGGAGTTGCCAGCTTTCAAAGATAAAAAACATGCGACAACTGAAACAAGAGACCCCAGATTACTTTAATGCAAAAAACCTGGAAGACGAAGGTAAAGGAAGCTTGTCTAATGTCATACCTCTTTATGATATCGGAGCAAACCAAAAAGGACTTCCAAAGTAATTTAATCCTTGCGATCATTGTCAAAATTTGCTTAACACTGCATATGTTCAAACACAGTTGTTGAAAATATAATCAACGAGAGACTGAATCTGTTTCCTCAAAGCATCCAAATACTTGAAAGTTAGGTATTCGAAAACCAGTTAAGATCCAATTTGGTTCGCCCTGAAACAATTGGGAAATAGCAGAGATCTTTACCAAAAATCAGGTTTCAGTTTTCGCACTAACTTGAACTTCAAAGGCTCGTAACTCCGTGAATTTTTAGCGGATTTGCAAGATTCTTGTGTCAAAAATTTATTTAAAATGTCAGGAAAAGGGCACCTGATCATGTGCCCATGGGCATTTATCACCTGATCATGTGTCCATGGGCATGAGCATTTAATCAAACATCAAATGATTTTTTTGAGACATTTTCTATGTATGTCAAAGCGTACCATTAAAAGACTAAGAAATTTTGGTAATTTGCAGCTGTATTATTTCAGGTCATTGAACATATTTTCGATACTACAATAATAGCAACTCTGATGACATTATGTTGAGTTTTATACGTTATTGCTTGTTTGATATCTTTCTAAGTAGGTCTGGAGCTCTTCTAACGAAATGAATCAACTTCACATTTCTTGCATTAAAGATATTAACTCACTTGGAAACTTTTGGAAAAAATAATGTTCTTAGATTTAAGAAATGCCTACCAGCCCCTGACCTTAGTTTCTTAGAGAAAAATTAGTGTACAACAAATGTGCGGGGTGAGTGGCCGAGTGGCTTATGCAGACTTCGTCAGGTGACGGAAGTTAAGTTCGGTCAAATGAGGTCAAACTCCGGATGGGTGACCTCCGAGGCCTGACCTCACAACTCAACTCGTCGTCCTTCGGAAGGGACGTTAAACTAGGGGTCCCATGCCTTGATGCGGCATACACAGTGGGCCTAAATTAGCTTTCATTAGCTAGAAATCCTGACAAGCCCACTCAAAACAAATTAAAAACAAACAAACAAACTAAAGGTCGTGAGTAACTCAGTATCGCGGTATTTTACTTCAACTTCAAGGCTGAAAGAACTGTTTGATTTCTTTCCTCAGATGCCCATTTCTTCACAGAGTAGCAGGAGACGTTGAACGAAGATATCACCTTAGGTATTACAAGACATCCCCCTGTGTACACGAGACTGATTCCAGAGGTTATTGTGTAAAAAACGGACCACATTGTGCATTTGCCCATGGTCCTACTGATCTGAGACAACCAGTTTATGATATTAGAGAATTGCAAGCGATGGAACAAGAAGAAAAAGGAGAAAATAGGCAAATAGTTCCCGAGGATCCTAGATGGAATGGTATGTAGATTGATTGATTGATTGACTGATTGATTGCTTGATTGGTTGATTAATTGCTTTATATCATAGAGCTCAAATCTTTAAAAAGGTGGATTCCAAATTCTGTTGGATCGTTCTTTGAATTAAGATACTTGAAAGGAACTTTGGGCAATTTGCTGTAACTCATGCTGTAACTCATGCTGACATGGCAATATTTTGATATCGTGATTAGATTTTGATATTAATTTTGAGGCTTTAACGTACATACATACATGCATACATTTTTTATTCTATAACGCAGGTTTAATGTTTGGCAACCTCTTGTTGGTTGACGTGGACCTGCAACTTAAAAGTCTAAGCAAAAATTAAATTGTACAACAAAACCCTATCTAATCTAAAACCTAATAGCGTTTCTTTGTTTCAAATGTCTAAATACCTAATTACTAGAAATACACAAAATTGTCGAGGTCTTGAACGTCATCAAATTTTTCTAGATCCTTAGTCAAAAGAGCTACAGATTTCTGCTTGCTTTCATTTTGTAGATCTTCATAAACTATGGTTTTCTTGAAGGCTGTATCAATTTTCCTCGAGCAATTTAAGATTTACTATGATTTTATGTTTTCAAAATTTTTGATCAATCTTTACAAAAATAATTATCAAAATGCTGCCATTTCGAAAATAGTCAAGTTATCAGAAAATTGCTGTGGCAGATTTAAATCAAATTACCCAAAGTTTCTTTCAAGGCATTCAATTCATGAAAAAATTTGATTCAATTTTACACCCATGTTTTAAATTATTTGAAAGATTTGAGCCCATGCTTTGCTTTATAGATTTTACTGAGTTATTTATTGGTCAACTTGTTCATTGCTTTGCTTTGGTTGATTTTTTCAATTTATTGGTTGATCGATCGATCGATGGATTGATCGATCGTCACATGGATTGATCGATCGGCATATGGATTGATAGTTTGAATGTTCAAGTACTTCTTCTTCATGTTCCGTCCTCTGCTTCCCGATGGTTAGATGATATGATTCTCCATCTTTCTCTATCTTGAGCCTTCACTACGGCCTCACCATACACGTTTTTTTATAAGAAATTAGGATCAGGCCATAGTACTAAGTTTGTTAATTTAACTTGAAAGTTTGTCCATTTTAGTACTTAAAAGTTTCTAATTGGTTTCTTATTTTTTGGATCAGAATTATCAATGTGGTCGCTAACACTGCTGCAGATGATGTGTTTCTTGACATTTAAAACATCAGGAATTGTTGGAATGAACGTTGTTTGGAACATTTGTTTGTAGGAATAAACAACGTTCTGTTATGTTGAAACAACAAATGGTTAGTTAATATTGCTCAAGAATAAAGGTTCAACGATGTGTTGGCAATGATATCCATGCTTTTAACTTTAAAGAGTTCTTAGTACTTCTCGGACATAGTAATAGATTTTCTTAAAATTTTGGCCATCTTAGTACTAGTTTCTTATAAACCAGTTTCGCGTAAAAAACCTGTAGCTCAGACCACTCCAACTCTTTATGTTATTCTTTCCAGGATATTAGGGAGTTTACGAAATCACGACGGCAACGGCAACTACAACGCAAAGTTGCTTTTGTTTCAGAATTTTAGATTCAAGAGATTCCTTGTTTTTCGTTCGAATTTACTTCCCCTGAGAGGCTCTGAAGTTGTCTTTTTCGATTTCACAACTTGGAAACCGCGTTTCTTGCGTTCTGTACTGCAGATCTGGGACAGCGAAGTAAAACTCAGTCATTTTAAATGTTTGTCATCAAAGTAAGAATATGGTTTTCAGGCATCTCTGAGTTATAGGGGGCCTCATTATTTTGGCCTTTTGGATGATATATCAAAGGTAGCGTGCGGAAACAAGACTTATTTTGCGGAATTTCAGATGTTCTGGCTGGCGTTGCCGTCCTGGTTTCGTAAACTCTCTATTGAACATTGGCAACCTCTGGAAAAAGTATTTAAACATAACATGATAATGCGGAAATTATGAAGAAAATGATGAATTGCGGAAATTTTCTTCCGTCTGAAATTATGTGTATGAATTGAAATGTTCAGCTTCAGAAACATTTATGATGGACTCATTTTAGAAATCCCTGGATCTTTCTTTGAGGTTTTTTAAGACTTATAAGATATTTCCATACACTGACATCTTGTACCGTTATGTTTTTTGAGTAACTGTGATTGCATTCTGGTAGTTAGCTAGATTAACTTCTAATTTTCAGCTGCCTGGTAAAAGATTTTGAAAGAGCTGTTTGCAATCTTAGAGACAGGAACGGTGGTTGCAGTACTTGGTTATAGTTTTTTACACTTGATCTTTGCCTGGAGATATAAATTGTCAAGTTTTAATTGCAAGAAATTTTTTATAAGCAGAATATTTATGGCAACATTTCTCAATAAGAATAAAAGATCCCAGAGAGCTATTAGAGCTCCAACAAACTGATTTCCAAAGGCCCTATCTTCTGTTTGGCTTCTTACTAATTAATAGACCACGGTTCGAACCGTGAATTTGGCCCTGGTTATTGATCTGCTTTACGGAGATTTGCCTTGATGGTGGGTAACTGTTGGTAATTTATAGCTATTTTCTAACTATTATGACAAAACTTTTTCAAAAAGGAATTTAGCTCGACAAATGATACGAAGAATAGTCTCTTCACGATGCTTGTGGAAAATTTTGCCTTATTCCTTATTGTCATATTACAAAATTTTTCCCCGGTTATGGGGACTTACTTTCAAATTGCTGCCCGTTTGTGGGTCCCAGCTCTGAGTTCTCAAAGGCACATATTTTCTAGACCCCTTATAGGGGTTACTCCATTTCTTTGTGTTACTCATTCGTGATTAGTAAACTGGAGTCGGGAAAAGCTAACGTGTGGGACATAGTAAAGATTCTCAAAATTATTAAGAGTAGGAAAGGTTTGTTAGCTACCGAAGCATATATTTCAGTGAGGGATTTTTTCAATATTTGGTCAGTAAATTTCTTCATTTCTTTCCATAGATACGAAATTTGTGCTCGCCGCCTATAAGACAGAGCCATGCAAGAAGCCGCCAAGATTATGCCGACAAGGTTATGCCTGCCCACAACATCACAATAATAGAGATAGAAGACGAAGCCCAATGAAGTACAAATATAGGTTTGTTCAAACGACATTTTTTGTTATTTCATTTTCTGTATATGTGTCTTCAAGAAAAACTACCAGAGATTTTCAAACAGACCGACAGGACTGGTGAGAAATTCGCATATCTTTTAGTTGAATAAGATGAAATGATAAAACGCACATTGTGAATCCAAAATATAAGACAGCAAATCGGTTAGAAAGATGTAAGAAAGAGATATCAAGAGATATACTCTGCGCGTATTTTGTAGGCTAATCCTAGCGTAAAACATATCAGGTCAGGGCTGTAAGATGTATTGCCCGTATAAACGCTATTCCTTTCCGTATTCTGTCTGTGTCGATGACAAGTTCTATTTATGCTTCTAATTATCTGGTTATGCTCTGGAAAGATAAACTTCGTCGATTGTTTATCGTATGCAAGCTGTTTGCATGTCGTACATACGATTAGAATAGATTTGAATCGGATATGTCTCAAGCTGTAATTTGAATGCATATTATTAGAAATATTTTGATGCAGGGACGTGCTTTTAAATTATCTTATTCAAGATACCTCAAAATTTGAACTGCCGTTAGAACAGGTTCTTTCAACACTCTCTTCATTCAGCTGCATGTCTAAAAGCGTTAAGATCTGCAAAGCCATTTATTTTTTTAGATCAGGTACGCTGATTCAAATCGTTCTTTGTTAATGTGAGTAAATTGCACCTTAGTCTTCTATCGGGTTCAGTGAACTGCTTATCAGTCTCAACAGCAAATTTCAGTGCTAACTGCTAATGCATAATTGATAGACGGTCCTTTGAAATTTCGTTTCTTGCATCTTTCATTTATTTATCCCTAGATATCAATTATTGAATCTATGGCTGCCTTTCCTCTAGTCTGTGTTTAAACAGAAGCGGATTGAAAGTTGTTTGTTTTGCGTTCTGTTCGCACTAACCTTTTTTGATAACGGATAAGCTTAGCAAGGAATGTCAGAGTGGATCAGTTTTAACCCGGCTATCTTTTAACCCATCTTTGAGTTTATTAGAAACACCTTAAATAGATTTAAATTTTAACCTAATTGCAACAGCAATAACATGCTGTGCCTTTGGCACTTCAAATCAAAATTCAAACAACGATGGAGGGAATAAAGTGACTGAAACGACTTGTGGGAACTACTGAAAACGAATAAAAATAGGTTCACTGTAAAAGTGTCTTTTCTATGGACTCAGTTCCGAAACAGATTATTTTCAATCCCTTCTTGTTTGAGGCCGAGCCAGTGCAAAGCCAGCCTAACTGATGTAATCTTTATATTTTTCAACCCAGGTCAACTCCTTGTCCAAATGTAAAACACGGTGATGAATGGGGAGACCCAAATGCATGTGAAAATGGCGATAGTTGTCCTTATTGCCATACAAGAACAGAACAGCAATTTCATCCGGAAGTGAGTAGGCCCAAAATTACAAGTTTGCTATTTTATCACCTTAGCTTTTTACTTTTCCCAGTAAGTGACAGGATACAGTAGTGTCCCGCATATAAGAAACAACATTTTCAATTTGAGGTCTGATATGTTTCTTATAAAATGAGATATAAACTTCAAATCAAGGTAAAGTTTCTTATGTTTCTTATTGGAAAAATCATGTATATATGAGTTCTCACTGAGGAGGCTGCCGAAGGGCAGTGAAAATTTTGAGAAAGACATAGAGCGTGTAAGTGTGTTTTTATTATGGTTATTAGGAACTCATAGTAGGTATGAAACTACCTAAATACAATACATGTATATACTATCAATGAACTAATCAGACGCAAGTTTTATGATTGTCACACAAGACATAATATTTTCTTTTGTATTTGTAAATCTTCACTACCAAGAATGGTTACGTTACTCTAGGAAGGTGGTTTTTGCTTCATTTGCATGCAAATCTCTTGTTTTCATTTGCAAAGCTTAATTTGTCATGTTGTTTCAATTTCTAATGTATACATAGTTTTTGAATAAGAAACAAGCCTTTTTTCAGACCTGCACCAGTTTCTTATAAGAGAGGGTATTATTTTGAAAATCAAGTTCTGGTGTTTCTTAGATTAATGTTTCTTATATGGGGGGCACTACTGTACCTGTTTTTCCCTTTGTCAGTATTGATTAAGTTTAGAAAGGATATCTCTAATTGATCAGCCAAAACAATCAAAGAAACTGTTTGAATACCTGCAAATACAGTAGATAATAAAACATTTTGCTGATTTTATACCGAAAATGTGAATCGCCGAATGTTTCGATGAATCTATTCAGCAAAAATTCGGATGTCCCGCCCGGGGAGAGGGGGTCACTTGAGTTTCTATGATACGGGGTTGTGCCATTCAAATCGCAAAGTTACCACCCATAAATCCGGATAATTTTCTGAAAACTATACGCATAAATCCAGACTCAAGAAAAAGGTAGTCCAGAATATGGCACAACCCCGTACCATGGACAAGTTAATTTATTCTCGGGACTGTCCCTTGCTCTGAACAGTCGGACTTGCTTGCTAAATATCTTATTTAAATATTGAAAAGTCCGAATACTTACGTTGCAGATAGCCTGTTATCCAGCCCATTAAAATACGGTCTGGCTAACTGGCTACATTCCAGAAAATATTTACTTTTGACAATATTCGGCCAAAAACAACCGAAAAATTCGGACAGCCCTCCTCCCACGATTCCCTCCTTTATTTTGACTTCAGGATGCCAGAATGAAATTCCCCCACTTTGATCAAATCAAATGGAACAATAAATGGCCTGCTTACCGTTTCAAAAACTTTCTTTGATTTTCACCCGTTGTTTCAATGTTGCAGATATACAAATCTACAAAATGCAATGACATGCAGCAGACAGGAAGCTGTCCAAGAGGGCCTTTTTGTGCCTTTGCTCATGTTGAACGTAAGTTGATGTTTTCTCTTAAAGTTAATTTACCGTAAAGGCTCCATTGAACCCCCCTCCCTTATCTAGTAAGCCCCTACCCTCTGAGCCGAAATTTCAAATAAGCCCCGCTCTTTTAAGCCCCCCCCATTCATGTCAAATTCCAGAAATTTGCGCGTAACTTTTGACCAGTTTTAAAAATTGAATTTGATGTTCCATTTTCAAATTGTGCCGGCTAGGGACCTGTTTCCAAATCATGCTTTACGATTGGTGCTGTTTTCATGTGAACTAAAGGCCTGTGGGTAACCGTGAAGGGGAACTTGGCCGAAGTGATGGAAGTGCATGGATAATAATGTTTTAAATCCTACCCCTGTTCCATAGAAATATGATGCCAATAGGGTATCCTGTCTCATAGATGTTTGCCAACAGTACTTATAATCAATTGCCTTTTGTTTATAACTGCCTGCCCAATATTACCTCTTCTTTTATGGCCCTCTTCCCCATAGTTTTCTTCTCACTAATATTCCCTATCCCATGTTTTTATTCCAAAATACACCCAGCTCAGCCACACATTGCGTCTGATAAAGAATGGGTGGGGGCTCTTCTTTCCGGGATCGGTACAAAATTTTGCTCTGTTTTCAAATCCTGCCGGTATCGTTGAGCGTAGCCCTAGAATATGTACGGTTTTCAAGAAGTGATGGCCCTTTCGAATCCATGTTTCTAAGTTCTGTATTATGCACATACTAACCGGTTTTATGTTGTACAGGAAAATATAAAGCCCGAGGTCTTAGAAGTACAGACCGAGCTTGCGAGGTCTGTGCATTAAGACCGAGGGCTTTATATTTTCCTGTACAACGACAAAACCGGTTAGTATGAGTTTTATTACCTGACATCTTCTAATCTTGACTCGCATTTCATCAAACACATTTTGTTACAATCATGTCGTTTGAGTTCGCTGCAAATCTCACAGGCCTAGGCCTAAAGCGGTTGCTGTGGTGACAAAAATGCGTCCTTGTATCGTATTATACAAAGCTACGGGAAACCCGCGGGAAATGTGTGATTAGCCAATAGGAATGGCAGGATTCTGTATTGCCTCGTTTTTGAAATTCCAGTCAGGTAATAATAGAGTTTATTGATTTTCTTTTCTCTACGAAGCAGAAGACACAGTCACTGCCATGAATACAGTTGCTAAAGGAGGTGGTGGAATATCCATGATACCAGATAAGGAGGTAGGTCGATTTCACATTTCTCGTCAGATTAGTAGGGATTTTCATGAGCAGTTGGTTTCAAATATGCTGTATAGACACTGTATCTAATGAATTCAAAGGAGCTTTGGGAAGATGCACGAGTCTATCTTTTTGAAATAAAGTCGCAACAGATTTATCGTTCCTAGAAAGTTCCATCAGATAGAAATTTCCCGGTTTCCCCAAGCCACCTTTGCTTCAATAAACAAGAACAACGTAAATCAAATTTGATGAGGAAGCTTTTTGCTAGATAAGATCAAAGCACAAGTCTAGAAGTCTATAAGTCCCTCCCATAAGGTGCCACTACAAACATCAAACATTGTAGGAATAAAACTTCTTGCAAGGAATGAAATGTTTGAAGATCAGTCAGTGGCATTTCTCAACAAGCCTTCTCTCATATAGGTTTGTAAGAGATGCTTGATAAATGTGGAAGGGAATGGGTGAAAATTGCTTGCCATTTTCTTATTGACAGTTGAGGTAATCAATGCCACATAGATTCTTTGGAAACAGTGCATTTGTTTACTTCTTGTCCCATCAAATCAAATTGAGCTGTAGAATATTCCTCTCTCAAATAACAATCGATCAACAAATCAGTTGCTTATTGTGGCAATTGATGTCACTATATGATGTATTTTATATCATCTCCATACTTCATCACTCCCCTGAGTAATCCCGTGCAGGACAGATACCATGTTGTGCCAGGCGATTGTCAAACTGGTTAAGCGGTTCATCATTTCCAGATGTCTGTTAAGCCCCGTTAAAATGCTCTCAACAATTCACTGAACATCGCTCAACATTTGTAGAGGGGAAATGTTGAGCGCGTTTTAACACCTTGTTGAGTGGTGTTCAGCGATGTTGAGTTGAGTTTGAAAGAAGTCAAAAATGTTCAGTGGGTCAACTCAACATTTCTATTGTTCCAGGTGTTGTTGAGCCATGTTGAGAGCGTTTTAACACCCTAGCCAACAATGTTCGGTCGGCGCAAGCGCACCAGACTCATTCTTTTCGCGCCAAAGAAAGAAAGCGAAGGAAAGTTCAAAACATATCGAGACCTTAGTCCAAGTAGGTGAGAGAGAAGTCGAAGTTTATGAAATGCTATGGCAAATCGCTAAGAAAGCATGGATGCAGTTGCCGGTGAGCGCGAATACGAAGATGTGATTGTACAAGACAAGCAGCAAGACTTCTGAAGAAGAGGAGATCGATCGTGGGATTGAATCGATGCGCCTGAAATCCTGCAGTAAGAAAGCTATTAGACAATTAATGTCGAAGGGGAAGAAAGCTAAAAACCGAGAAGAATTGTCAACGAGTCCAAAACCATCACTGAACAAATGTTGAGTCAAATTGTTGAGAGCGTTTTAACACTCTTACTCAACGCAACTCAACATCACTAAACATTGCTCTACCGATGTTGAGTGATGTTCAGTGCAATGTTGAGAGCGTTTTAACGGGGCTTTAATCTTTCTTCTAATCATTGACCAATGACTTCATCCAAAAGGTCATTAAGTATACATAGGCCATCGTCTACGTTGCATTTCGAACAAAGCATTAACTATTAATAGGCAAGATTACATCTGTCACTACATGTAACTGTTTCAATTTTTATCGAACAAAGAGCCATTATCTTGCCAAACAAAGGGCTTTCGATTTGCTAAACTATGAGGCTGTTCTTTTTTCGAACAGTTAGATTATTGTGCATTGTACTCACCACAGTTAGTTTTGGATAAAGCAGCTGCAGGACTTACTGAAACAACATAAATTTCTCTGGATTTTGATCTTTCATATCGCTTTGTGCTACGGTTTGCTTTTGCAAGGAATAGTCGAGCTCTCAGGAGACTGCAGTTGTGTCTTGCAGTAGTAACTTAGAGCACTAACATAGGCTGCTCTATCTTGTAGCTCGTTGAAGCTACATAAATTTCACTGGATTTGGTCTTTCATATCGCTGTCTGTAACACTTTGTGTTGATTTTACAAGGAAAAGTAGAGAGTTCAGGAGTCTTGAGGTTGTGTTATGCAGCTGTGATTTAGAGTATTGATAAAGGCCGCTCTAACTTGTAGCAGCCTACAGAGCCTGCTTTCAGTATTGCACCAGGGCTCTTAATTCATTTCAATTTCTAGATGCTTCAAAGAGGTCTAAGCCAGACCTCGCAACATTCAAGCCATGGGGAATCCCCGCTGCCGTCACCTGCCAGCCAGCAGCCAATAGCCCGTCCACAGAGATCAATGTCAACATCTGCATGTATGGCGTATAGTTCTGTTGCTGAGTATGGTATCAGTACAAACAGCCCATTAAGCAGTAGTGCACCGTCGTATGAGAAGGCACCGGGGTCTGGAAGGCGGAGTAGCAGTATCACAAGTAAGGATGGTGATCAGGTATGTTGCGCTTATGGCTTAATTTCTTTCACTGATTTAAACTTCAAGTAATCAAAACTTTGCTATAGCAACTGAGTGATAACCCGAAGCTGGTCTATGCAACGTAAACAAATTTGGAGTCAATCGCAATTCTACAACTGTATCGAACAAGATGCTCGCATATAGAATGACCAAATTTTGAATGGAAAACAAAATATCTGCGGCTACTTTGTGATCCTAACACCTCTCAATTTATTTTCTCATTTGCTACTACGCTAGGCCAAATCATTCATGCTTTTCAGTTATGTAGACAGCACTTTTCATGCACAAAAGGATTTAGCTTATTTTCTTGATAACATCAATGATTCAACTCCAAAATTTAGTGACAAGTTTACAACTAAATTCGTTGTCAACAGATAACCATTTTGGTATATTTTTAGTGGAGTTTCAACCAATTTTTAAGTGTTATTTTCAAGTCACCTTGTGAACAGAAGTATGTTTAACCAGAGTCATATGGTGTAACGAATCTATTCTGGATGAAACCCAACCTTTTCCCGCCTAATTGGAAATTGATCCTAAGCTAATTTAGGCTGTCCTGATTTAAAGCCAAACGCAAAAATGGCCATTTTGTGCATTGAAACATCACAGCGGAAGACTAGGTTGTGCAGGGGTAAAAATGGGTAGGCTTTGGGTACAGTGGATCGTGTTGAAAACTGGAAAACAGTGTAACCTGAGCTAATAAATCAACGTTCCCCATATCAAGTAGGGTAGTCGGTGCGGTTGTAGCTAGAAAAAGCTGCAAAAATTTCAGCAAACTTTATCCGAATTCTTCACCCTGCCCACTTTACCCCAAACTCACCCTTTTTACTACCAGAGGACCCTACACATTAATTCCACGTGAACTAAAAAGTCAACGGTGTAAAATTCTTTATTTCACCTTTTCCTAGAAAGCCTCTGGAAAGATTCAGATCAACAACAGGCCTAAAAACGTAACCGCAAGATGATCTGGATAAAGTTTTTCATTCTAAATTACGTGTTACTACGTCTTCAGAATAATTTACTAATTCCTTTATTCAGTTGAGGAGACTTTCCCATAAACTGTTTGAAAATCACCTGTTAACTTTGAATCGGCTCAAAACCAAAACTTAGACTAAATCCTAAACATTATTCAGCCTACCAGAGCCTACCAGGATTAGGGATAAACAAATCATTCTATGCTTCAGCGAGAAAATCGAAGAAGAGTATGATTTTACGAGGCAGATCCATAAATTCGAGACAGTTTATCCCAAACCACAAAAAATTAATACTGTTTAGCTAAGTAACTTCTAAAACAAGGCTGTTTAGCTAAATAAATGGACTATCTCTGTTAGTCTCTGGAATATGATATAAGTGGGGGGGGGCGTAAAAGAGAAGGGGGCTTATTTAACATTTTGGCTCAGAGAGGAGGGCTTTTTAGAGAGGGGGGCTGAATGTGAGGGGCCTGAATAGGGAGGGGGGCTATATAGAACTTTTACGGTATGTCTCCAGTGCTCATAAAAACAGGAGAAAAATTACAAAAGTACGTCAGTTTCTCAGCCATGAACATAGACCTCAAATCCTTAACAGCATTGTTGTAACATTCCATCAGCACATTTTTCTGTGATTTGAAAGGCACTTGGGGTAATTTGCTGTAAATCTGCCGAGGCAATTTATTGTTACCTGGATTAGTTTCAATATGGCGGCAGTTATTAATTTGAGGCTGTGACGTCATCAAATTGCTAAATCTTAACCAGAAGAGCTACAGACTTTCGCTTGCAATGATACTGTAGATCTTCTTAAACTATTTCTTTCTTGAAGATTGTATCAACTTTCCCCAAGTAATTTGACATTTGCAATGATTTTGATTTTTCAAAATTTCGAAGAAGTAACAAAAAAGTAATCAAAATTCCGCCATTTTGAAATCAACCAAGATATTCGACAATTGCCACGAGAGATTTGCAGCAAATTACCCGAAAGTTCTTTTAAGCCACTCACTTCATTGAAAAATATGATACAATTGTATGCCCACTTTTTCAAAGATTTGCAAGCTTTACGCCCACCTTTATTTCAACCTATCAGGTACTCTTGGTGCTATGAATTTTCAAAGTTGGAAACTTTTTTCTGACGCATGCGGGAGGTTGTAGACAGTTTGTGCATGAGCCATTGTTGAACGGTGGTGAGTTGTTGTTGTTGTTGTTGTTGTTGTTGTTGTTGTTGTTTTATAAGCAGACAAAGGACTCTTGTTGTAAGTTTGATAATCTAAAATGACATACCATCTTTATCGTAGCTTCCATATCATACAAGTGGAGAAACAAGGGCATACAACAAGCAATCATCATCCAGCTCATTTTACGCTTCTTCAACCACTGTTGACTCTGTTGTCGAGAATGCGTTAGATGAATTTCATTTGGGCGGCCTAGAAGACATTGATTTGATTGATACTGTAGACAGAGATTTAAATGATAACGCTTCTATAGGCTCATCGATTGGTTCTGGACAGTTAGGCGCTGGTCCTCTGGGAGCATTACAAGCAATTGGATCGGATCCTGTGGCCATTCCAGGGTCGGAAATTATGCGTCATCAATCATTCACGTCACAAGCTTCAACCTCGCCTACTTCACCGTTAGGACAATTAGGACAATTCTTTACCCCAGCACAGGTAATCTTTTTTGACTTATAGTTATTGATGACACTTTTTAATTTCAAGTACAGGGTTCAAATCTTTCAGATCTTTGAGAAAGTGGGTGTAAAATCTATCAAGTTTTCCTTTGAAGTGCATGACTTGAAAGGAACTACTTGGGTCAAAGAACCTTTCCATAAATTTACCACGGAAATTTCTAATTTCATGATTATTTTCAAATGGTGCCATTTAATCATTTTTGAAAGTATCCATGAAGAATTTGGAAATTAAGACTGCTTGCACACGATGCCGGCACAATTTGAAAACGGTGAAAATTGTGGGTCTTCATTCATCGTCAATCATTACAAGCAATTTGGACCTGTCGTTTGGACGGGGCCTGGGCAACGCTTGGATGGGGCCTAGACTGGGCTTGGACCAGGCTTGGGCTGGGCTTGGACCAGCTTGGACCTGGCTTGGACTGTCCTTGGACCGGGCTTGGACCAGGATTGGACCGGGCTTGGACCATGCTTGGACCAGGCTTAGACCAGGATTGGACCGGGCTTGGACCGGGCTTGGACCACGCTTGGAACTGTGCATGGACCAGTTAAGAAATGGCTTGGACCGTGCTTGGACCAGGCTTAGACCGGGCCTGGACCGGGCTTGGACCACGCTTGGACTGGACTTGGAACTGTGCTTGGACTGGGCTTGGACCGTGCTTGGACCGGGCCTGGACTGGACTTGGACCAGCTCGGACCGGACTGGGACGTTGATATACAATTCTGTTTAAGAATAGGGCTTCGTAGTAGGCTCAGGGTATCTCTAATTGCATACCATTGTTAAGAAGTGATGCTGATATGCCGGGTGAGCCACGAAGAGATTCCCTCTTTCAAAAATTCCCTCTTTCGAAAATTCCCACTTTCAAAGATTCATGGCGTCAAGAGTACTTCAATGATTTGAAGGATTCAAATTCTAATCAAAATCTGAAAGATCGCTGTATTTTTGTGATTTCCCAAGGATTTTCGATCATTATTTCTTGTTTTCTTGTCTTGTTTTCTTCTCTGTTTTGTCTTCAAACTGGTTTGTGCAACTGAACGTAGGTTTAGACCAAACACTTCCAGATTGTTTGAGTATTACTCACTTTTATTTCTGTGTCTTAGTCTCCCGTCGTACAAGTAAGGTTTCAAACAGCTGCTTTGTTTGAAAAATAGGCCGTTGCTGACCACTCTTTGATCTATATTTTGGAGAAGAACATTTACATGTACTTGCAGATTTAGAAGTTAACTAATTTTCAACCACTCTTCTACATCATAGAACCATATTGGTTATGTTAGAAGCCCTACAGGGAAAGCTCCCGGAGTGCAACAATCATCCTCTTCATTCTTCGACGGTATGAATGTCCAATCACCCAAGCAACAGATGACGTCACCGCTTGGCTTGACTAGTGGCTCAGATACACAAAGATTATCAGAAGAAGTCATCGCACTCAGGAGTAAATTATCTTCATTTGAAGAGTCTTGGAATCAAGCAAAACAAGCTTGTGAAGCATGGAAACGAGAAGCAACTGAGCAATCAGAGAGATCTAAAACTTTAGATAGAGAACGATTGATGCTTCAAATTAAATTTGGGGAGGTAAGCTGATTTTCCTTACTCGTTAGTTCACTTAGAATGTTGTCTCTTTTTATGCGGGAGACTACTTTTCAACAGAAACAATAGACATTTTAGCCATTCTCCAAAAGAGCCTGGATCGAGCGTTATTTTTATACATTTTTATACGCGAGGTTCGATCGAGTGGCGTTAGAGTTTTTGCTATACTGGCAATATCTTGGTACTGTGGTAGCCGAAATATTAATCCTGATCTCCAAATACTAACGCTAAATGTAGACTTCAGTAGAAAAAGTTTTAACTATGCTGGTGGTCTAAAAACTTGGAATTCTTTTTCAACGCACGTAAGGGAGTCTGGCACACTCACCCGGTTTAAGAATGGGCTAAAAAGTCATTTTCTAAGCTGAGGAAAAATACGGTCTCGCACGAATCCATGGAAGAACAGTGCTTGCTTGAGAGAAAGAGAAAGAGAGAGATATATATCGCAGCTTGCTAATTCTTTTGGAATATTATGTAGCTGACGCTGCAAAGAGTAGACTTATCATTTTTATACTGTATAACGAAATATTGTTTTTGATTCTACAGGCCGAAGCAGAAGCAAAGAATCTTAGACATGAAATTGAGGCAAGGCATGGTGGCCCACATATTTATAGCATAAAGAATGTTAGCGAATTAGATTCATTAACTAGTCTGGAATTGAAGCAAATTCATAAACAACTGAAAGTGGATATTTGCCGATTGGAAAAGGTTGGTGTCCTGAAAATTATTATTTTCTCCAGAGAAGATGTCATTTTTTTCAACATTCTGTTATTGCACTTCGCCCTACATGTTGTTGATATTAAAAAAGTATCGGACCAAGCCAGAATTTTAATGAGATCTACTTTCTGAAGGAATTTTTGTTTGTCATTGGCTCAAGATCATGTACATTAGGTGTCATAAAGGAAATTTTACCTAGACGTTGGCGAAACAGATTTCCAAAACATTTCCCTTCTCAAGACACTGTAAATTTATGTTGCCTTGTTGAGCAAACCATTTGGTTTTGTAGGAAAAATTGGTACCAAGCAACCTTGCTTTGAGGTTTGGCTTGTTATGCAGGAGCTTGCATCATCCTGTTTTTACAACAGACAATGATGTACTATTCGTGGGGCCTATATTATGATTTTATATGTTATTATGAGATTCTTGAAGTTCGAAACGAGACGCATCGTTCAGAAGTAAACTCATGACGATGAGTCCCTCGTATCCCTGCGGTAAACATTGCTCAAGTGAAAAAGTAGTCTCACTCCATAAGGACCTCATGTTACGCTCTTATCATTGCGTTGAAAAGTTGAAATTGATGTCTTATAACTTGTGAGAGACATGAAACGCCCATTGCGCATTGTTCTGTGTAAGGTGAGTCCCTGCAATTTGATCAATGTTTTAGGCCCCTTTTCAGTCAATTTGCAACCATGAAATTTTAATAAAGTTGAATTTACTAATACTTCTAGTGCTGGCTAAACAGCGAGAAAAATATAAAACATGCTTCAATCTTTTGGCTTCTAACTAGAAGCTTAATCATTCAAATCTGTGAAGTACTTTTGGTATTTTGAATTTTTGAAATTGGGAACCATTTTTCTGCCTCATCCGGTATAGGTAACATAAGCAAAATATATTTGCTCGTGTTGTTACTTACGGATTAATTCATTGCAGATCATAAGCAAGAGGGAATCGATGTTATGTACAATATGTGAGAAGAATCAGCGAAATTTGGTAACATATCCATGTTCACATTGTGTAATGTGTGATGCTTGCTCAACAAAGAAAGATGAATGTCCATTTTGTCACGTGGCAATAGCACAAAAGAATGTCGTCTCCATCCCACTATGAAGATGGTTAGTCTAGATCTTTCTTTATTGCAATTAGGGTTATATGAATAGTAATAGACATACGCTTATTCATCAAGTGCTGGGAGGAGATGCCTCAACTTAGATGTCACGTGTTAAAGCTCGCGAATAGCATCAATTGAAGACTTTTACTTGTGTAATTTTGCGTTGTCGAAAATCTCACGAGACAACTACTTTGAGATAGATTACACTTAAAGGGCTGCAAAGAATCGCAAAATAGAATCCTGCTACTAGTCTTGGCGTCAAAGGCAAAAAAATCCTTGCCAACTCATTTCTTTCTAAATTTCCTACATGAAAGTATCTTTCTACACAGAATATGTGCTCATGATAAAAGAGCAATCATATCTGGCATTTTGGGAGACGTTCGCAGCCGATTTGAAATCGAATTTTAAGACAGTGTTGCAAAGAAATGAAATGATGTTGGTAGCTCAGATTCCGGAAAACCTTACCAAGTAGATATCCAAACAAAGACATTGAGCCTAAAGCGTTTTTCATAGAGTTTTGACACAGCATTGCGAGTTATAGGTACCTCCTGCCCAGTACCATCTTATGGTGATTATTACATTGCCGGAATAGGATACTTCATAGTAACTAGGGGGTAACAGTGAATGATTTTGTGACACGAAGTGAATATTGAAACCATGGTCAGAATTTTCTTAGTTCTTGCATTTTTTGCATAACAATTACCACGAGAGACAAACCTCGATAAGAGCAGAATTCTAGCCTTTACGAAGGGGAACGCTTTCACAAGGATAGAGAAAATTGAAATTGGCTAAGCTGCTGCAGCTAAAATCTAATTTCTCCAATGCTTTAGGTTTGATAATTTGAAAATCACGTAGAACAGAACTGCACAGGATAAGTCACAGAAAAATGGGGAGATTTCAAGTTATTCTTTCGCTTGACCCAATGTGAAACTTTTTGGAAAGTACCAAATATCTAAAGTAATTATTTTACCAATTTTATAAATTTTTTTGTATATTTGAACCAAGGACCAAATATATTTGCAGCTTGATGCAGCCTAATCGAAAAGAATGAGAGCGTTGCAATGTCTGTGGAAATATGGCAATGTGCTCACACAATCATGAACACGTCAAAGGCGATGTCAACAAGCCTTCTTAATCTGCCTCCTACTCTATGGATTACAATGGAATACGTGTTTGTATGAGACGGGGGCGAGGAGATAGGCATTGATTTGTGATGTATTGCCAAAGCAACTGATTTGAACTGACTTCAAGAATGAGGGGTTGCGAGACAGGAGGGGGGGGGGCAAAGGGAGGCATCCTCAAATGTCAACGGAATGAGAAAGGCCTACAACTTTGATTCCATTCCTTATGTTGGTGCAGTTTGTTCCCATTTTCCAAAACGCCGCAGTCACTAACTAATGTTATTGCTCTTTGACCAAGACTCAGACTTAACAGATCTGGCAATAATTCTAAATTTGCAAAATATTAATTGTGTTTTCCTTGAAGTAGTAAGATCATATTTACAAATGAACTAGCAATAACAGTTAGTGAGTGCAGTGTTTTGGGAAGTGAAAACAAATTGCACCAACATGGAATTGAATGAAAGTAAATAATGGGCATTTCTTGTTCTTTTGACATAACAGGATTCCTGTGTCCCCTCCCTCCACCCGTCTCGTGACTGCTCATTCTTGCAGTCAGCTCAGTTCCGTTGGCATTACATCAATTCCTGTCCCCCGTCCCCTCCCCCCGTCTTGAGACGGTAACGAGATCAGACAAATACGTATTCCATTGTATTCCATAAAATAATAGGCAGATCAAGAAGGCTTTGTTGACATCGCTGCTGACGTACTCATGAGTCTGTGAGCACATTGCCACATTTCCACAGATATTGCAACTTTCTAATTCCTTTCGATTACTTTGCCGCAGATAAAAAATTTTCGTGATCGGTCATATAATAAATTTTCATGATTTTTCAAAAAGTTTCACTTCAAACCAAAATGTCAGAAAATTTTGGTAATAAAGTTCAACCAAAACATTTATAAGACAGAAAGCCTGGGCGTTATGTAAGGTTCCATAGTACGGGGTTGTGCCATTCAGAAGTCAGAAGAGACCTTTTAGCTATTCTGATAAGGATCAGAATCGAACGATATTTTGCTGCATTTCGTAGAATTTTCGAATGTTCACAATGGTGATAGAAGCTCTAAAGCCTCTCGATCGAATCTCGTTTATAAAAATGTATAAAAATAAAGCTCGATCCAGGCCCCTTTGTAGAATAGCTAACAGGTCTATTACCACCCATTAAAGACCCTGTGCTCCCCATGATCCTTTGCATGCGCACAAACCAGCAAAACATCACAGTTACTGTAAACAACGCACTTCGACCACAGAATATGGGGAAATGAATAGCTCTAAGGAGGAAAGCTTTCCTAATCCTTCAATTACTTTTGGGAACTTCTTTTGTTTGAGTTCAAAGCGATGACTTCATAACGTCCATTTAAAGGTTGAAACGACAATGCACAGCCTTACGATTGCTAGGCCATAATCTTTTTCATACAGCATGAAATTCATTGTCAGACCAGAAAGGATCATGGGTAGCACAGGGTCTTTAATCCAGAAACGTTTCTCAGAAGCATCCTCTAAAGTCCAAGAAAAGCCAAGCAAGTATACCTATAGATCAGAGAACGTGAAATATGTATACCCATAAATGATTTTTGTACCAAAAATGATAACCACAAATCCAGAAATCATTAAAGGGGAAGGAAAATCGGAAATTCGGCGAACTGCGTCGTTTACGTTTAAAACGAACCTATCATTATCAACCTCTTCTTCTTCTTCTTCATGTTCCGTCCTCTGTTTTCCGAGGGTTGGAGGATATGACCTTCATCTTTCTCCATCGTTGGCCATCACTACGGCCTTTTTTTTTTTTTTTTTTTTTTGATACTTTATTTATCGTTGGATACATAATCTAGCTTAATCATAAATAGATACAATCAGCTAATTGATACCAACTAACAGAACAACAACAGCTAAGAATATACATAAACTAAAACATGTTCATAGACTAAGATGATAAGTACATATTAATTTAAGTGATGTATCCCAAGTTTGGTATATACTGGGTGCATAATTTGCAGGAACATGGAATCGTTATTTGTTTTATTTGTCTTTTGAAGATTTGTAGATTGTTTGCGTTTCTTACTTCGGTGGGTATGTTATTCCAGATCTGACTACATCTGTAAGAAACTGTTTCAGTTCCATAAATGACAGTGTTTGGCTTTTTAGAAGAATATGCTTCATTTCTGAGGTCATATGAAGATTGGTGAAATTTGAAAATGTCATTCAAAAAATCTGGATTTTGGTTAATTTTTGTTTTATACATTTCAATGGCTAGTCTTTGCAAATTTTGTTGATGTATTGTTGTAGCATGATCCTTTGAGAGCAGAACTTCAAAGGTGGAATCATAGTCATTATACGCCACCCTTAGTGCTCTTTTGTGGACATTATTGATTAAATTATTCATTTTCCGGCTACAAAACATCCAGACAATGGGGCAGTAGTTAAAATAGGTAGTGATAAATGTTTTCATCAACAATTTTCTTTTGTCTATATCTAAGTAAGGTGCTATTCTGGCCAGAGCGCTTATCTTCTTCCCAGCTTCATTACATATCTTTTTTATGTGATGGTCAAATTTTAGATGATTGTCCAGTGCTACTCCTAGTAACTTTTCTTTATCAGTGTTTTTAACTGAATGGTCCCCAATTCTTATTTCAGACTCACTATAGCTCAAACCAGTCCAGCTCCTGATGATGTCTGTCCAAGATGTTTTGGGTCGACCTCTTCTTCTTTTGCCTCCTACCTTTGCTTCCATAAGTACTCTTTGAAGATCTCCTCGTTTAACTAAATGACCGAAGTACTGTAGTTTCCGTTCGTTGATAGTTCTAGTCTGTATCCATGACCATGCTGTATCATTTGACTTTTTATTCTACGTAACAGTATCATTAACACTATCAATGTCATTATCAACATTTCCCGATATTTCCCCAGCTTAAGGGGTAGCTTCACCACTAAAAGCAAAAAATCAAATGGCATGGTTTGAACCAATTTCTGAAATAATGAAATCAAGCAACTATAAAAGCTTAGTATCATTCAATTCAGCAAGGATTTGACTATTTGGGGGGAGATTGAAAGTTTTTATATGTCTTACCAATTTTTGGGTGGGAAGGGTCAAAAAAATGCATTTTTGCGACTCAAATTTGAACTACCTGCCTGCCCCCCACATAATTCTTGCTTAAAACTTATCAGAAATAGCTGAATATTTGCAGAGTTATTGCTATAGCATGCAGCTATACAACTATTACTCCTTTTCTAAAAATAGACTGTTGTTACCATGGCAACGAGGATTAACGTTTGCACAGTTAATTCATCCTGTAAGTCAAAAACTAAATTTCATATTTAAAAACCAACTAATAGTTGTATGCTGCATGCTATAAGGATACTCTGTACCAAATTTGGGGTCAATACAAGTATGCAAACCTAAAATAATCTTGGGGGGCAACTTCACTGTATCCGAAAATAGCATTTTGAGAAAAACGATGTTAAAGTTTGAGTTTCATGCTTTGGACAAAAAAAGTTCACCTGGAGTTTGTAGTCACTTTTTTCTTTTTTGAGTTCCTCTTTTTACATCTCCTGCAACCCTTTTTCTGCTTTTTCCAATGTTTCCAATGACCATATCTTCATTAAAACCCCCAGCTTCATATGTTACGCCTTCTACTCTTTTCAACCGTTCTTGTTCTTTCAATTTTGCTTCTCTAATTTTTTGTCTTGCCATCTTGAATTTGCTCCTTTGACGATTGTCAGCTGTTTTCACTCTCTTTTTATCCTTCCTATGGCTTCCTTCAAGTGTGAATTTACCACAGCTCATACCTAGGTTTTGCATGACAGCATGCCTACTAGTGGCGCCAAGATTGAACTGCAAAATGGCAGAACCAGCTGCAGTTTCGATGCTATGCAATCCTTTATTCCTGCTTTTTGGACAGCGATTCCAAACCAGTGCATTTATTGATTCATTCACATTCTGGGAGAACCCAGGTAAGCATCTTGCAAGAAGAGCAGGTGCACTCAATCTTTCAAATAAAGGAGAGAGAAATCCCAAAAAAACTGCATCCAAATGATGGGGTTTGTTTTCAAAGGTTGTGTTTCCCTGGGCTTTTGAGTTTTGATATTGGCACCATGAATCCTTTGGACAGAATTTGTGTCTCTCCTCTTGATTATCCAATTTGATGCTGTGATAAAGGACAGCTTTTATTGCAGTTTGCATCTTTTCAATTGCTTTATCTTTCTGTTCTTTTGTTGTTGCATTTCTATCAACTGTACTTCGAATCGCATTACCATAATATTTTTGTATCTTATCGATAACAGGCCTTGTTAGTCGACCACTTCGACCTCCAACAGGCTTTCCATCCTCTAGTTTCTGTTTACTCTGCAGTGCAATCAAATTTTTTCCCATGCGTTTCTGCACGTGACCTATGCAGTCCAGTTTGTCCACACGGCGACAAATATCTTTTTCTCTTGAATGATCATCTATGTACTTTTTGTATGATGCAGATTTTAACCACTTTTCATACTCTGGAGACTTTTTATTCATTTTTTCAAATTTTTCGCAGTCCTTGCAAACGCCATAAATATTCCAAACATCAGAATATGCTTTGCTATCACCATCACAAACCATCTTACGATACCTAAATTTATGCAAATCAACAGATCGTCCCCACAAGATCTTTGCTGCATCTGTTTCCATGGATGAACTTGATCCATTATAGTTCTTCTGACAAAGACCACTGGATTCATGACTTTCTTTCCATTTTTTATATTTTTCTGGGTTACTTTTCAGCTTTTCTCCTGCTTTACATACCTCACACATTTTTGACATGACAGCATAATCAAGGACTTCCCCTGTGTCAGTAGAAATAACAAAGGCAATCCCAAAGTTTGCACTAAAACCTCTCCTACTCCATGTTCCATCAAATGAAACTGCAACATCAATAATATCAATATCATTTTGCCCTAAAGTGCTTCTAACACCCTTAGCTGCCTCTTGCAGCTTTTCCAGGACTGTTGTTTTTGTCACAGAGTGTACTTTCTTCTTTTGTTTCTGAAATGCACTGTCATGAATTGGTGGAGGCATATCCAATATCTCACAAAATGTGGAGAGACCTTCTCTCCCTAAACCAATTTCACCAACAGCAAAAACTGACCTCAGGTTCACATCACTTGAAAAAGTGGCTTCTTTGCTTGTTTTATTTGTTTCCAATGTAATACTGTTGCTGCAAATTGTGCATTCAAAACAAATTTTACTACTCAGTCCTCTCCTTTTGGAAACATCCTCAGTCATCAGCATCATGCCTCCTTTGCAGCCATGCATATCCTCCAAAACTTTTCTAATATTTTCTAGGTAAACAAGTCTGTATCCTAGATCATCAGCAGCAGACATTTCACCTCTCACATCAGACCTCATAATTCTAGTTTTAGGTGTTTCAGCAGTTTCCTTGTCATCTACATTTCTAGCTTGCTCTATCTTTCTCCTTGAGGCAGAAGTAACAGGACTAGCGTCTTCTGGATTTACCTGGCGATCATCGGGAGTTGCAAGATTAGGCCCATCAACTCCAGCATCGTGATCACCACTCTCATTCTGGGCAGCGGGCCTAAATTCACTTTGTTGCTGGATATCTGCATATCTTGTTCCTTTGAAAAACCTTTTCTTCCTGCGACTCTGCGTTCTTACACTGAATTTTCGTCCCTTTTTTGGCATGTTTCAAGCAAAGTGTCTTCACAGCACTTCAAGTTGATGAAAATGGCTCGAAAAAGCAAGACAGCAGTGTTGTGGGAGAAACTGGAGGATTATGGGATAGGAGAAGCCTCCATTGCATGTGGTATCCACAGGGGGACCATAACTTGAAAACACAGGAAGAAAACGGGGAAAGAAATGTGGGCACAGCCAAATGGGGGACGTTTTTAACAACGGTTACCATGGAAACGGGATAACTTCCGCCAGGAGAACTGAAGCACTCAACTTTGAAATTATTTTTCAAGGCTTAAGAGCAATGGATTGAAGATACCGTGGCCAGCAACTTGAAGTCCATAGATCAAAATGATATAAAATGCAAAAAAACAAAATCTCGAAAAAAATTGAAAAATTTATATTTTAAGGGGTGAAGCTACCCCTTAAATAAAGCTCAAAGGGGCCGCAAACGACAGACCGAGAACTCAGCCATATCCTGGACTTTGAATCCAGGACACATGAATGAAGCAACACAACAAGGTGTTCAAACTCAGTTCTAAGAGTGACACGAAACAAACCCATCAATACTCGCAGACGACCAACCAGCGGACAATAACGAAAATTTGCAACCTTCCTTCGCCAACAAGGAAACATAAAAACAGTATGGTATTACAGACCCGTCGGAACAAAATTGATATTGGGAGGGGGCTGAAACGAGGGGCGAGCAAGGGAAGCAAAAACAGGGGTCCGGGGGCTTGTCCACGGGAAAATTCTTCATGACCACGCTCTTTAGATCGTTGGAAAACGCCCCATTTTTGGAAACTGTGCTATTGGCGGAAGCAAAGGATCACAACTAATGAGAGTCTTTCCATGAAAATTTTGAATTTTTTACTTGTATGACATCAAAAGATATTGCATTTCTGATAGATTCTGGTAGCTTCCTCGAATTTTTACGAGTTTGAATCTTCATTCCTACGACTTTGGCTTTTACAGCCTTTTTCACATACAAAATCAACAAACTTCAGCAACTTGTTGGGGGGCTGAAGCCCCCCAGCCCCCCGCTTACGACGGGGCTGTATTAAAAACTGAAATCGGCCCAAGTGTTTTTCTCCACATCTTGCGCTTGAAAAGCGCGATGGAGAAAAGGAAAACGATTTCTGAGGGCTGACATAGCCTGCTTCTTGATTGGGATAACTAAATGAACCTTTGCAAACATTTGATTTTCGGAGAAGGTCCCTTTAAAACCCTGAAAAACCTGGCGTCTGTCATAAAATAGGTACCCACAAAAATGGCAAAACCCCGAACCATGGAGTACTTAAATAGGTCCTAAGAGATTTAAACAGATTCATGTCAGAACCCTTCGTTGATGCTGCGTGCAGCCCTAAGCCGTGCTTTTCTGTTCACCCCGTCTGCTAATCTAGAAAATTCCGGAGGATTTCACTCCAAAATAGTCTCCTTGCTAGAATTTTGTCATTCCGGATTGTTTTGATTTTCAGTTAGGTTACAAATAGATTTAAAAAGTAAACATACGAAGTAAAGATAGTGATAAGTTAGAGGCTTTAAAGTTATACCGCGCATTACCTAACATTTACAATAAAGTGCTCTTATATTTCTAGCGAACTTGCTTTCAATTATCTGTTAATTGCTGCTTGTAATTTGTTGTAGGGCTTGAGCGTTTATTTTCAAATTGTTGGTTTGTAGGTTGATAGATAGGTTTTCTTGCCATACTGCAAGTAGCGAGCGAGTTTACGAAACCACGACGGCAACTGCAACGCAACTTTGCTTTGTTTCAGAATTTTAGATTCAAAAGATTTCTCGTTTTCTGCTCGAATTTGCTTCACTTGAGAGACTCTGAAGTTGTCCTTTTCAATTTCACAACTTGGATACTCCATTTCTGGCGTTCTGTACTGCAGATCTAGGCCTCCCAAGTAAAATTCCGTATTTTAACTTGTTTGTCGTCAAAGAATAATATGGTTTTCAAGCACCTCTTAGTTATACGAAATTTCATATCGGCCTTGTGAACGACATAGTAAAGGTAGCGTACGGAGACAATACTTTGCACAATATCAGATGACGTTCTGGCTGGCGTCGCCATCTTGGTTTCGTTAAGTCTCTAGTAATTCCGTATTGACACATCTTTGATTTTCAGGCACTCCGTAAGAGACCTCTTAGCTATCCCAAAAATGATCTGAGTCGAACGATATTTTGAAACGTTTTGAAGAGTATTCGATTGTGCACAGTAGTGATAGAAGCTCTAACACCACTCAATTGAGCCTTTGCCATAAATATGTATAGAAATTTTGCTCGATCCGGACTCTTTTCCTTTTGAATAGCTAGAAATTTATCTGATAAACAGGCTAGGTTCATTACTTCTCCCTCCCTTCATTTTCAATATTAGGCACAAAGAGCAAAAGGACAAATTTTCATCGATGAAAAGGTCCCAATGCTCGGTTTAATAGAACTTTCCTTGCACCTTGAGCAATAGTTTGTATCGTTGGATTCATTGATTAGGGGTTGGGGGGATCTCTGACAAGAAATTGGTTACGTAAGTAAATTTCGGAGAGCCAAAGAGGATAGATAAACAACGCAGTAGATAAGGTTCAGTAAAAACGGTCTCAAAGCTTGAACCGGTGTCCGGTCCCCATTGCAACATGCCTCAGCGTTATCAAAGGATTGAGAAGATGAAATTTGAGCCTTTGAATATTTGGGTACAAAATGTTTATCGTCATAATGGTATGGGTAGGAAGAATTTCTCTCTCTCAATCCGTTTCTTTTGGGTGCCACCCCTAGTACTGAGAACCATTTGTAGTTTTCAAACTGGAAGTTCGGAGAGCAAATTCTCCGAATTATGGAAGTCTACAATGCTTTAAGCAATATTTTCTGGGTGAGAGAATGGTATCCTTTATTATTTTATATTGTTGTAACCGTACTGAGAGTACCTCACGTCGCACAAGTTATTTAGGCTATATAAAGGTTATTAGAATAGGGAAGGTAGAAACACTCTGAAAAATCACTGTTATCTGTTTGCACATATTTTTATCCACCAAATATCACGCTTGTTTGTGGCAAGAAAATTTATGGTTACTTGCTTTCTTTTGGATGAGACATCTGTAGCTAGCAGAAGAGGTCTGTAGTACCCTACGAGTGTCTGGGCCACACAACAGTGGACTTGTAGTTCCATAAAAGTTAGATTTGTTCCGTTGTTCCGGAACTTGCTACGAAAATGGACGTGAAGTATTGAATAATAATCGTAGATTGTGTCAGTTGCAAATTGTCCATGAGAAGAGTGAGCAGACAGCCGCTTGGTAGCTCCTGATATCTTTCGCTTGCCATGAACACCAAATTCAACCAAACTCTGTGGCTGTTTTTGTTTAACTCGAACACAGGTAGCAGCGTATGGTTGTAGTAATTGTAAATGTAAAATTGCAGACCAACCATTGTTTCCTTCCATATCATTGTTCTGTCTGTTGTGATGTTCGTGTTGTCCTCTAACTCCCTCCATCCAAATACTAGGCCTAGTGTTTTGATGGTGGGAGTTCGAAGACAACCCGAACATCACAACAAACAGAAAATGATATGGATAAAAACAAAGGTTGGTTTGCAATGTTACCTTTACAATTACTGCAACTATATGCTGCTACCTATAGCTCGAAAACTGTCGTCACAATTGTTTCTCGTATCCTTGTTACACAAAAAGTGCGGGAAAATAGTTGATGCATTCAGCCCCAGGCCTCTTCTGTAGCTCGAGACAGTTTCAATAGTAGATGGTAGTTTTCAATACAGTACTTTCATTTAGTTGTAATTAGTTTGTTTTAATCGACTGTCAAGCATCGTCAAATAATTTTCTACTATCGAAATAGGCATTAAATTCATTCACTATTCCTTAAATGAGTTTTATAAATATATTACCATATATCTCCAGGGTAATCTAAGGCCTACTCTTTACGGAAGCGAGCCAATTCTTCCTTGTATAGCTGGCTGGCCCATTTTGCTGATGTTCCAGCTTGAAGACGAGGAGAGGGTTGGTGCTCCTTGTAGGGTTTTAGAAAAAGTACTGCAAAATGCCGCTGTGTGGTTGGCGCCATCATACCAGCATAGGCCCAAATCTTTATTGGGTGACATGTTAAAGGGTCTGGTTCATTCAGCATGCCTGGCACGTGTCGTCTCTTGGTTTGCCTTTGTTGCTACCATTTTCATGGCCCACGAAAATGGCGACGAACAAAAGCAAGCCAAGAGATGAAATGTGCAAGGAATGCTGGATGAAACAGACCCTTTACACTCGCTTCTGCAGACTGGGAACATTTCTTTGTATGAAAACTTACAACGAGCTCGAATTTAGGCGCATTTTAGCTGCGTTTACCATCAAATTTGGGTTCGTTGTTTTTCAAATCTTGTAATAAGCTGCTGCGTTAGACTTCCGGAAAAGATTTGTTGAAATGTATTGTGAAAATCTGGATCTATCTGCCGCAGATAAAAGCGGCAACATAAGCCTAAATTTGCGTTGTTTATATTTTTGTACAATATGATTGGCCCAGTTATCAAGAAGATTTGATGGCAATGTTTATAACCTCAAGACCTCGGCTTGTGCCCAGTCCTCTTGATATGTCTCTTCCCTAGCTGGAAATCATCAATATGGCTGGCCCCACATACCTAGTAGAAGAATTGGCTGGCTGCCGCCTAAATAAGGCCTAAGAAACTGTAGAATTAGGACTTAAAAGTAGGTTACCGTGATGGGTTCCCTTTATCCTATTCATAATAAAATTTTTATCATCTTCTTTGGTTTATTGTTGCTAGGAGCTAGGCTTTGGAACTCATAGCTTTAATAATAATCATAACTAGGATTGCTGTTATGGATTAACGTCTGTCTCAACTTAGATATTACGTGAAACAACCGCGAATAAAGGCAATTGAAGTTCCTTGGATGATCAATTTTGCGCTGTCGCAAACCCCACGTGACACTAATTTGAAACAGAGTTTGCCATGCCCTAGCTGCATAGCCCCTCTCAGGGAATAGGGAGCACTTTTAGATTTCATGTTAAGAGAATTGTGTCTCGTTAGACTGTTTGCATTTAATACTCTCCAAATTTTCTCATGATGGTCTTTTGAACACCTTTGCAGTTAAAATGAGCCAAACATTAGAAATCAATTTATTGGAAATCAAGGTTTTTAATCAAGGTTTTTAATCAAGGTTTAATCAAGGTTCTCAATCATTTAAAATGAGCCAAAAATTGGAAAATCAAGGTTTTTAATCAAGGTCTTTGGAAATTAGGTTTCCAATACTCTACCATTTTCCATGTCTTCTTGTGGTGATCTATTTATGACTTTTTCGAGCACTGACACATTGCATTACATTCAGTAAAACTGGTTGCTGGATTTTTATCTGGTAGTTCATAAACATATTAGTATTTTGTATGGGACACATCCAAGAAAGCCTCAGACATCCACAACTTGTTTGGTGAAAAGTAGCATTGTAACTAAAATATAACCAATGCATGAAAGAGTAAGTTCTCGTGGGCGAAACTGTTTCTAAAATGCCCTAGTTATGATGTTATGAATACATTCTTATTTTCCTCACTGTTTCCTATGCGGTGAAGGTGAACTAAGTCACTTAAGGGGCTCGACCAGTCAATGAGCCTGAACTCTCATAAATCGAAGAAGTTATGACATAGAAATGTCAAAATTTGCAGACCTATGTAACTTTATTTTCTAAACTCAATTTTGCTTCTAGATTTTAATTACCACAATTAGTTGCCATGGTAACATGAAAACAATAGACTCTTCTTAGTAAATGCAAAACTTTTTTGTCATCAGTCTAAACTAAGGTTGTGACATGTCAAATTGTACCTAAATATTGAGAGAGTGCAACTATGCTATTTGTTTGCACATATATTCAGCAAATATATTTTTTTTGCAAGTTTCTGACGTGGTATCGAAATCATGCTGGTACTGCCTGGACTTTCAAGGAGGATTGATTGTAGTGTATCTACTTCACTAAAAATCAAATAGCATAGTTGCATTCTGCAGATATTCAGGAACATTTTGATATATAAACATCAAATAAAGTATAAGGGATAAAAAAAATTTGCATGCACTTAGTATCGCTCTTTCTCAAAATTTTCGTTGTGAGAAAAATGCTTTTAAAATTTGGACAACTTCAATTTACGACTTTAGTAGAGCTATGTAAGGTAGACTGCTTGTAAAATGGCTGAGGGCCATAGTAATAATTAATAGAAATATAGGTAAGGTGATCAGTTCAAAGGCTCCAAATCTAATATGTTAAAACAGTCCTGCACCATATGTTTCACCCTCATCTTTTTTTGCTTTCTGGTCAACTTTTATTTGTTCATATTTCAATTTCTTCCTATGCTTCTTGGCAGCTTCTGATGATGCCTTTTCTGCTAGTTTTATTCTTTCACAGTCTTTTTCCTTTACAAATCTTTTCAAACTCTCCCCAGCTTCCATGCCCAACAAATTGAGAAGAAGAACTTTGAAAGTTGCTCCCATTGAAAATTGGCACGCAGCAAGAGCAACAGCAGTTTTCAAAGTTCTTCTTCCCACATATTTAGACTTTGGGCATATCTTCCATATGAGTTGGTGTAGGGATTCATTTGGGTTTTGAGTTTTCTTTCTTGAACATCTTTGGAGCAGTTTCTCGTCTGAAAGTCTTTGAAAGATTGGGACCAATCTTGATCCAATCTCTGGAGGCAAAGTATCATGCTCCTTGTGTGCACCAGGCACATCACCACTTGCTTTGGCACGCTGCCAAAAGCACCAAGAATTTGCCCCTTCAGGGCAGTGGGTATGTTTTGGGCAATCATCTGTGCTGGAAAGGTGAAATAAAATTGCCATTATCCTTTTCCTACATATCTTCACATCATGTGAATGGTCCTTGATAGCTTTGCCGTAATAATTCTGAATTCTCTTTATTTTTGCTTGTGTTAGTTTTCCTTTGCCACTAATTGAGTTTTTCTGTGCTTTTGAAACAGCAACCATGTTTCTCAATGCTGTTCCCATGCGCTTAGAAACATGATTAATGCAATCCTCTTTTTCAATGGGCTTTTCATCACCGTAAAGATTCAAGGCAGCCAGTGCATCAAAGGCTTTACTGTCTCCATCAGAAAGCATTGTCCTGTATCTAACATTATGCTTCTCAACTGACCTTGTCCAAAGACGCTCAGCTGCTTCTACCTCCATTGCCCCTGAGGTCCCATTGAAATTTTTGGAACACACTTTTGCATGCTTCTCAAGCCATTCCTGATTTTTGACATCATCTGGAGTAATGGAGCATTTAGCACAATAGTTAGAAAGGACTTCAATGTCAATTGGCAGTCCAGTCAACAAATCTATAGTACAAGCAGCACCATTGTGAGAGGTATGACCCCGCTTTTGCCAGGTTCCATCAAAAGAAACAGCAACATCTAGAATTCCATCTTTGTCTTCATTTACACCTATTGCAGCATATGCTTCTTTTAAGAGTTCTCTTGTATTCTGTGCAACTGATTCAAAAGTTTTTGATGCAGCCTCTTCTAATTTATTATTTGTATTGGTGTAAGCATTTTTGCTGAGCACAGCTGACATATCATGACACAACCCACTCCACGGAAAGCCACAGTAGCACGAGCATTAACATCAAATGGAGCATTTTTCAAGCTACCTGGCTCTCCAATTCTTTGTGAAGAGTATTCTTCTCTGCTATACCGTTTACAATTTCTGCATTCAATGGCCATCCTTGCAGCAAAACCGAGATCATCTTCAGGTTTTCGCATAAATTGAATACTGGGCTGCTTGCACATGGGGCAAAGCAAGTCTGAAAACAGCTTCATAATCTGTGTTCCTTGTACCAAAATGTACTCATCATCGTCGACTGAGTTCATCTGAGAATCACATTCTGCTGTAACTGCATCAAAATCAAACACCTCTACTCCAAATAATGACAATTTTCTCGCACTAGCAGAGTTTTTTATTTCTACAGTCTGGTCTTGAATTATTTGTTGATGTGTTTCTTCTGGTCTGGTGGTAGGCCGATCAACAGGCGTCTCGAGGATTTCCTGTTTAATGCGACGCTTTGACAACTTCTTCTTCCCAGCACGGAAAACATTGCGACTCCTAAATTTTGTTCTTCCCATTTTGAGAACGTTTTACCAGAAAAGTCAAACTGCAAGAGGAATAACAGCGACTAAAAGCGTAGAAGAACTTGAACTCGACGACTGTTGAAATCAGATTCCTTTCACGATGCTCATCAGCTGACTAATAGCCAATGAAAGTGAAGAATGAGACGAATGGACCAATCAAATTTGAAGACGAGAAAAGATTACGTAATCAGCTCCCTGATAATGCTGTTGCTTTGGCAACTACTACAGAGCACAGGTGGCTCATACAGTAAAATAAATGCTTGCATTTTACAGTAGAAACATAGGGCTTTCAAACCATACCACACATTCATGGTTTGCCCTGGAATTATTATGGCAAATATCAGGGAAACATGGATGTAAATTTCAAACCAAATCAAACAATTTTTGTTGAAAAATACATACTACCTATCAAACTTTTGGTTTTTGTAGTAATTTGCGAATCCAGAACAAGAAAACGGACTTCTTGGCCGAAATCTCTGATGAAAATGCTTACTAATTACGTGAAATCCCAAAAACAAATTTTTTCAAGAAAATTGAACTTTTTGACTGGTCGAGCCCCTTAAATTGGTTCTTGTCGTTTGAGAAAACCCTCCAGTATTATAACATGAACTAATAATTTTGCTGCAAATACAAAAGTTACCAAAGAAGGATCACTCAAAGCTGTTATTTCAAACTGCAAGTTTCGGTTCGCATCCCTCGCTTTTTCGTATTTCATCATTCCCATTGGCCACTATAGCTTGGTCTCCCGAAGGCGTTAGGTTGGGTAAAGTCACGATAAGGCAGGTGTGATAATTGAGTTGATACTCAACTCCACATTTTAAATCACAGCAAGACCTTTAACTCCAGTTAACGCGAGATGGTGACCAAGCAGAACATTGTAGAAAATCTCACAAGTCGTTGTAATTAATAAACATATCACAAACAAATAAATGTATTTTTCTTGTAATGTGTCAGCACTTTAGGTAAATTAAGTCAGCTTCTAGCGATTGAATTATGAAACTCACAAGACACTATATTCATACTGCCTGATACTAGTCAATTGTTGCTGTTATTTTCTCGTCCGAATCTTCGGTTAAATGATGAAAGGGCTTGAAGTGATGTAGACTTGCTCCAAGTCTATTTCGTGGTTTATCAGCACTTAGGAAAATAATTACCTCTGCGGGGGCGTTAACCAAGAAGAGGACGCCGCGAGGGAAAAGCGAAGGCTTCGTGGTTTACGCCCCCGCAGAGGCAATTATTTTCCCAAGTGCTGATAAACCACGGAACAGACTTGGAGCAAGTCTAGAAGTGATGCCGTTAAATGATGAAAGGGCTTGAAGTGATGCCGTTTTGATCTCCTATTTACAGTGCAAAACTTATCATATGACATGACCGGTGGAGAAGAAATCTTTTTGCAAAAAAATCTGCTTGCCCCGTATGAAAGTATTGCAGAGAAATTAGCTGCCCTGTCGCCCTTTCCTTAAAGTCCTTAAAAATGTATCTGTCCTGTATTCATGAACAACAGATGTTTTACAGTACATATCACCGATCAAGTAGCCAAAGACCCTAACGAAATAAATTCTTGCATTTGCGAATGTTTTTCAATGAAAAATTTGCTTTGAAGATTAAGAGATATGACTGATGCAAGTAACTGAGAAGAAAATTTTGCATCATCTAAAATATCTATCCTTCCAAGCATTTCTATACTTGCATGATTCACAACTTTGCCTTCAAAATGAGACATCTTACATTTCAAATTTCATCTTGAGCTCATAAAAAGCTTCTGCCCCGTTGATATTTGCTTCAAATAAGTGTGGACCCACCTCTGATAAGATCAATAAAAGTAGTTGCCCCGTTACGTTTTGCACCGGCCATGTTATAAGATAAACTTTGCTCTGTTCCTTACGACAAATCCTTTTCGTAACCTGTGCAAACTGAAAAAGATTTGGAAAACATTACGATTTGAAACGGCCTGAATCTTTTCAGTGTAAATGGGGGGGGGCTAAATTTCTAAGCTACAAACACAGTGCATTATTGCCCATGTTACTGTTTTCAGTCAACGAATTACAACAACAAACTCTAACAAAATATACGAAATTTTTGGAAAATCTTATTTAGCAGAAGCTTTCACCACAAGTAAACTAATTTAGGAGAGGGTGCCCCAGGAAATTAACATAATACCTTGAAGGTTTACCAAAAAACGCACAACTGCCTTACTGACTGCACTTGGCATTGAACTTTCACTCCACCGATTGGGAACTTGTCCATTTTGTAAGATTTCGCGCCAAAAAATTCCTAATGCGTTGCCTCGATTACATTTTCAATAACGAGGCCATCTCAAGAGGCCTTCCAGAAAGAGCCCTTTTCCAGTGGAAAGTTGAAAGAGTGCAGTACCAGACCAAAGCACGCAAGACAAGGGCGAACAAGATTTGTCTGGCTGGCAGTTAAACATGACAGAAGTCAACGAATTCTCGCTTGCATATGAAGGAAAGCTTGGCCTTCTAAAACTGAAGATTGCCCAAGATCCAAAGCTGTCAGTAACCAAAGACTCGGTAAGATATGAGCTGATGTTTGTCCGGCGAAGGGCCTGAAACACAGAACTGGATTTTTTGGCTCGAGATGCCCTCTAGTTCTGAACTAGCAAACGCAAACTAACAAGCACAATTCTCATTGACACACGGACAGAATAAAGTGCCAGAAGAATACCTCTCTGTTTTTACATCATTGCCACTAGCATTTTTGGTCATAGACATAAACCTATGAAAAATGCCCTGGCTGGCCTGGCAGCGGGCACCAGCACCCTGCTGGCACCACCCTGCAAAAATAGATTTAGTTCAAATGCTGGCTAGGCAACTAATGTTTTTAGAATGATTTATTCAAAGTATTTTTCAGCTGCTGGGCTCTGGTATTGAAATTTATAGGTGTCATTTGTTTCAGAACTTGAGGACACCCTTGCATTGGGCATGTTCTGGTGGCAGGAAGGATGTTGTTGATTTGCTCCTGGAAGAATTACAAGTTCCTGTCAATGAGCAAGATGATGTAAGTTAAAGGAGAGGTACCTGAAGTTAGGGGTACATCAGGGGCTATCAAGAAATAATTTTTGTCACAGTTAACGGAATTGGACCGTTATGGGAGAGGAGGTCCACTTCAAATCCGTTAAAAATTTTACTGTTGTGACAAAAATTGAAATAAGTAATATTTTGTTATCAATCCTTAAAGAATAACTTGCAGCAGTAAATTTTTTGGTGGTGCTCTACTTAGTTCTGATGTTGCAATCTGCCCAAAGAAGTTGCGATAGGCTTAGGCCTCAACCAAAGACACATGATAGGCCTGCAACAAGAGTTTGTGGGATGCCCATGACAAGAGAGAGTCTGATAATGAATTTAGTGGTCTGTTAAGAAGGGGGAGGGGAGTCAAGCTGTTAATGCCCTGATTCCATTAACTGTGAGAAAAATTATTTGTCAGTGACCCCTAAAAAATGCAAAACCTGCTTGTAAAAAAGAGTGAGAAACTGACCTTGGGGAGGAGGTAACTTGGGTACTCTCGAGTACCGAATAAACAGGGGGGGGGTGAGAATAATCAGGGGGTTGGAAATGGTTTGATATAACAATAATTGGGGGGGTTGGAATAATCAGGGGGGGAGCTTGGAGAAATAGAAAATAGCCGTTTCTTAGGTAAACACGTATCTGTTATATATCTATACGTGAACAGTGATGTTACTGATACATATACTTTTGAACTCTGGTTCTGTTGAATGCACTTCTTGAGACTTTTTCTTGTGTTTATACAGAAATTATGTCTAATATCATTTCATTTTTCCAAAAATTAATAAGAGGGGGGTTTGGAATAAGAGCGGGGGGGGGGGTTGGAAAATTTTTCAAAAATTAATAAGTGGGGGGGGGGACGATTATTCGGTACTCGAGAGTATTGGATGATGGGGATGTGCCACACAACATTTCTAGTGAAGACCCCATGATTTTATTAAAGGTACATTTGATGGAAGATAACATTGCTCCAAACCAATTTTCAGAACTAAGACAGAGGAACAATATACTATGATTAAGAAGAAAACCTCAAAAAGTTTTGTTACAATTCAAAAAGTTATAGCTACATACTTTTACTGGAACAGTTACATTTTGAGACCGATGTTTAGGGATGAGACCCATGTTCAAAATCCATCCCTATAGCAGTACATACCCCTTGCTCTACATATGGAAGTTTCCCCCCCCTTGGAGAACAGAAAAACTGCAAGAAAATGAGTTTAAGCAAGATTAATGAAAGAACTGATGAAAAATGATAAAACAATTGTTTACAAGGCAAGTGGATCTTCTTTTTCAAAATAAATAGCTTCTCAAGTTATATGTTCCCATCCCAATGCTGAATATGTAGTTACTTACTTCCCAACATTGAGTCTTCTAAGCAGTTTCTTACAAAAAATATGTGTAGTTGCAATCAACCTTATTCCCAGGGCCTCTTGTCACATTGGGATGAAGTGGGATGGGATGGGTTAAAAAATGGTCTTCTCATTTCCATCCCAATATGACAAATGGCTCTGGGATTGAGGCTGGTTTTTAAATTTCTTTCACAAGTAGTTGTTTGCTGCCAGGCCAAATTGAATTCTTTTACTTGTAGTTTCACTGAGTACTCCCCCCATTCAATCTTGAAGACTTCTTAATTTTGATCATGTAATTTCTAGGCTGGATGGACAGCATTGATGATAGCAACTTCAGCAGGGCATGAATCTATTGTGATATCATTGTTAGAGAAAAAAGCTGATGTTCATATTTGCAACTTCACTGGACAATCAGCTCTGCATTATGCTGCTTCAAAGAACAGATTCTCAGTAAGAGAAACATGATTGTAATTTGTTGTTTTTTTCTCCATTCACCAGTTTTAATGTGTCTTTTTGCATTGTCTCAATTGAAAAGTGGGGGGGGGGGTGAAAAGCATATTGAAATACAAAAGTGCACCTACTTTTAATTAACAAACACAAAAACCTGCTAATTTCTTCAATGAGATACAGAAATGTGTCAAAAGTTAATGCGTCAGTGATACCATTGGTCACTTACATTCATGGTATGTGTTTGTTATTAATTCTCACAGCTCTTCCTTATTGAATGGAAACTCTTGGCAGCAGTTTTTGGCTTTGTTATCTTGAAAAAGCAAGAATATCTCTTGCTTTGGCCCTTAGATAATGCTTGTGTGCAGACATTTTAGTATCAGCATGGGGCAGAGTGGATCTGAAACCCGGTTGAAGAGTTTCAGCTTATAAGAAGCTGCCTCTGTCAAACTGATGAATACAAAAGTCATAAGGCTGGCAGCTGTAAAGCTGATGTGGACACTTCAATTCTTTAAGCCCCCCCCCCTATGAATAGGCTTTCAATTAATTTTCAATGTTTGTCTAAAATGTGTGTGTGTGGTGAAACCTGTAGCTTCTTGAGTTTAATTAGTATGAGGGTGTTTCCTCCAAGACTGTTTTCCCTCTTCCCTTCTAGATAGCTCAAATGCTTTTACAAACAGGAGCAGAAGTGAACATACAAGATAAAAGTACAGGAGCAACTCCACTTCACAGGGCAGCTTCAAGGTATTCTGTCATTCAATTACTTACTACCGTGTTACTAGTCATTCAGAGCGTCGACATGCCACAAGTCTATTTCATGAAGTCCATCTGGCCAATTCTTGTTGCACACTTCTGTACCTATGCTGACACTTTGCAAGGCCAGTTGGTGTAACTGCACAGGGCTCACTGACCCAAAAGTAAATTTAAAAAAGAAGAAAACCTAAAAGCCTTATTTACAAGTCTCTAAAACATATTCTCCAATTACTAATTAATGACACTTTGATCTAATTTGAAGGAATGCCTGAAGAAACTTTACAACGTGCTGGAATGGCAGTGTGGGAAATAATATGGGAAAGGGAACGATCAGGCAGTCTTGGGGAATAGACTTCGGGCAAGTCTATGTAGAATGTTAATCAGAATTGATGCCAATAACCAACCTACAAACCATCCAAACTTTGATTATCAGGTGTTTCAAATGCTGGTTTGGGTGCCTCAGTGAAGAAAATAAGCCAAGGGGATTTTCAGCGGACAATTTTGACGTGCATTCAGACAAACTTCTTGACTTGCTACAAGTCTCAGATTTAATCTCAGAATATCTCAGACAGAGTTCGTTGCGCCTTCGGCGCGGTACAACCTTTCCGCAATGACAATGGGAATAGAAACAAAACGAAGACTTGTATCAAGTCAAACAAACTTCTTGATTTCTAATTTCTAATAACACATTAGGCAGACATATATTGGCTGCGGTCACACTAGGCGTTTTATCCCGTTGTTTTCTTTCGAAACAACGGGCTTATAACGCTGTTGTATGTGACCGCTCTTTCTGTTCACAGTCTTCACATACAACGCTGTTACAACGTTTCATTCTTGGGGCAAGGGTCTTTAAAAATCCATAGTGTCCAAAACAATGGGATAAACAAGGCTCTAACCTAAATTACAGCGTTTTTTAAGAAAAATTAACCAATCCTTATTTACCAAAGTAATCACGTGACAATTACTTTCGCGCCAAAATAGTTAGCCACAACGCCGACAGCTTTGCAAATGACGTGACGGACACAGTGTGACCGGGTATCTTCGTATCGTTATGACGCCGTACTTTCCGACGTTACAGATAAATTTCAAGAGAGTGAAACAATTCAGATTATAACGGGATGAGATTCTGGTGTGACCGCAGCCATTGTCTCACTCCACATGCAAGTAATAACGTTGCAACAGTTCTTTGCTTCTTGAAGTGGCTGCCCGGGGGGGGGGGGTACTTGACCTAAATTTGTACGGGGATGTGCCCACGAAATAAAATTTTTTCACCCTGCTCCAGAATTTTTGCCTTCAAATGATGCCCTGTTCTAGAAAAAATCTGTGAAAAGTATACTCAAAAACACAAAAATTTGACTAAATAATAACCCGTTGTAACAAAACTTCCTCTTTTGACATGTTTTGACAACCTGCTCCAGAAAATTTGCCTTCTTTTGATACCCTGTTCTAGAAAAAATGGGCGAAAACGATACCCTGAAAAAACGGCACATCCCCGTCGGACAAATATACTACGTACCCCCCCCCCCGGGAGTGGCTGGTTTCTTCTCAATCATTAGTGACCATAGTGACAAGGTCATTACACTGTCATGACTTTGATAATCAGCCATCATCTGGATAGTTTTTAGAAATATCATGATGATTTCTCATATCATTGACAATAGCTCATGCTCTATTCTTGCCGAATTACTGTGCCGAATTATTTTAAGGCCCTGTCCACATAGCCTCACGACATAGTCCCAGATATTGCAACAACAACAGCAGCAATTATAACAACCACAACAACATTTTCTCGTTTTGGAGCGTCCATCAGACTGTCAATAGTGATCACTACGAACATGTCATCAGGCTGCCGTCCACACGTATCCGGATCTTTTTGAAAACGCATCTTTTTTATCCATTTTGGGTTCGCGTCCACACGGAGACGGCCGAAGCTTTTCGAAAACGCTCTCCAGAGTGAATCTTTTTGAAAACGCCGTTTTTCTGTTGTCGTGTGGACGGTTGAAAACGGAGCTTTTCGAAAACGCTGGTGTCACTAGACTGATGAAATGTTCGTAGTGATCGCTATTGATAGACTGATGGACGCTGTCGTTGTTGTTGTTATTATTGTTGTTGCTGTTGCGATATCTGGGACAATGTCGTGAGGCTATGATGTCACAGCGTCAATTTACCACCAATCAGAGCCTGCGCTCGGTTCTTTGGGGATCACGCAAGGGCATGTTGCTTGTCGGTTTTCTTTTATCGAAGTTCGATTGTCGAATATCCTTATCAAATATCGACTTTTACTTTCGAATAGCCAATTTCGAATGTCACTGCGTTTTCGTGTAGACGGGGATATTTTTGAAAACGGTCCTCGTCTGGACGCGGACCTTTTTTATTCCGATAAAAAAGATGCATTTCAAAATGATCCGGTTACGTGTGGGCGGGGCCTAAGTGTGCAACAAGACACACACATACGCACTTTGATCTGTGCATTTACCAGCGTGTGCGATTGCGATTGCACGCATCAAACGAAAAGGCCTTAATATGTCAGTTTAGCTAACATTACTGTATTTTATTTTTCCCACAGAGGCTATCTGAAGATGGTGGCGCTACTTGTTGAAAATGGGTCCAATATCAACAAAGAAGATTCCTATAGAAATACCCCGCTGTAAGTTTCTTTTTTATTGCCCCAGGTAACCAAATGGAAAGTGAACCAAGAAAATCTGTCGTCTGCTACCACGGTGTATCTTGGTTGCTTTAGTCATTGCACATTTAGATCTATAAGAAATTGCACATTTCAAATTGATGCTGAGAAGTCAAAATGTCAGCTACAACATTTGCTTCAGTATTAGTTGAAATTGTGAGCATCTTCCAAGGGCATGATTTTTCATCAATTTTCCCTTCCAATCTACAGACATTTAGCATGTGAAGAAGAGAGATCAGATGTCATGGATTTCCTTGTGAAACATGGAGCAAATCATGAGGCAAGAAATAAGGTAAGACAGAGAGGAAGATTAAAAGTCTAAAATTTCGGACGAAGAGTTCTTCGGTTTCCGATTTTAGATTTCTGATTAGCGCTTAGCTATTTCTGCGATCCTAGCGCTTGGCGCTAAAAACCGCAACTTCACCTTCACCTTCACCATTTTAAGAAAAAACATTTATGGATGCTTTTTTGTTGAATTTCGGTAGTTTTTACAGAAATTTTGTGAGACTAAAAATTACATATTTTCAGTTTGAATTTGCTTGTTTCATACTAAAATGTCATACATTTGTAGATCGTGATTTACTTTCGCATTCACTTTGGGGGTGCTTGGTCAGAAATTTCCACTAATGATTAATCACCATGTTGGTCCAAAATTCTGGCAGACTTTGCCAAGAGAAGTCAAAGAGTTCAAATTATTGAAGATCTTTAAAAGAAATATCAAGACTATCAACATTTTGACTGCAGCTGTAATTTGCGTAAAAGTTTTATTTGAAATTAGGTTTTTTTGTAATTTAGACTTTGTGAATATTCTATGCATAGTTGCCCTTAATTAGCGAACGCTATCGTCTCTACCAAATTTGAATGAATTATTATCATTTATTGTTATAACGTCCAGGGGTTATTCAGTAAAGTAGAGAGTGTTTAGTGCAAAAGAGGGATCGCACGCATGATGTCATTGGAGAGATAGCATGCCGCAGTAAATTTTAGGTAATTCAGTTGTTTAGAGGGATAACATACAGTAAGTAAGAGGGGAACATCGTGTCATTGGAGGGATAACTCTATTAAATTTGGGATTATTCAGTAAATTAGAGGAATTACATTGTGTGATTGGAAGGCCAACTTTTGATTGCTTGACCAAAGCTTTTCATAGGGGTTTAATTTGAAAAATTCCATACGTTTGTCAGGAAACGTCTCGTTGGCCTAAACATTTTGGAATTTAGCGTCACCCATTTGCCATTTTCCGATTTCTTCAATTCATAAAACACAATTTGTTTTGTTATGTTTTTTAAGTAACCCTCCATTCTCCTCACTTTTCTCCTGCGACAATATATAAAACAAACCCACTATCAAGTCAAGTTGACCTCGAACTAGAATTGCCTTTTCGATCTTGCTTTTGAAGTTCTGTCTTTAGAATGAGCGTGTTTATCGATAGCTGTAATGTATGCTAACATGTAAAACTGAAAATAAGAGATATTTAGAAACTTTTTTTCTGTTTCCAGGAAAACCAAAAGCCATTTGACCTGGCCCCTATGCATCTGAGAAGAAAAATTCTTGGCATTAGTTCATAACGGTTTGTATTTCTCTTTGGTCACTACTATGACAGATGACTTTAGGATGTGAATGAATGGATGTTTGCTTTCCTGTAGTCCCCCCAGGATCTGCTTGATTGGTACCAGTTCTTTGAAGGGTAGATTTGATTGATTCGGGATCCGTTCTTGATTGACTCCATACTTCTGATAACGGTGGGCTTGTTGGACTTGGCAGGCTTCCTTAACTTTCTGTCCAACAAGCAAAAGTTTTCGAAGACTTCGGAAAGATTGCTCAATTTTTGTTACGGTGAATCCAAGAAACAACCGGCTTCAAGATCCTTGCGTTTGACCAAGGACTACGCAGCCATTGGGCAAGGAGAGGCTAAAGCCCCCCCCCCACTTTTTCAAGGACATGGGTTAAAAAAATTCGTGAATTGAGAAACTGTTGTTTAGTGAGGTTGAAGTCATAAGTTTGATGTTTTCCTGAAGAAGCTATGAGTCATATAATTTCCATTTCCAAACTTCTGGGTCTACATGATGAGTGATTTTACCAAACAAAATTTTCTCATCTAAGTTAGCCGTTGAACACTGGGGAAATTTCATTGTCAAAAATTTCGTGTACCTTTGCTAAAAACTCTTTGTTGTCAAGAAAAATCCATCAAAAAGCCGTAAAACCCTTTGTTTTGAAAAATCTCTTGCGGTTTTTCGATTGAGTGAAATGTCCCTCGTCACGATACAGCCATTGAGCAAATCCCATTTTCAACCCAGATAGTTTGGATTTGACTCATTAGTTCCAGATTAATTCCCTTGTCCTGAAAATTGAGAGAGTTCAATTTCCTCTTTCGGAAACTTTTCAAAACATCCTTCCAACCCCATCATCAAGATTCAAGATCACTAAGGTGGACAGTAACCGTTCATTAGTTCGATTTAGCTATTATAGAGCACAGATTTATTCCAAACAGTACCGATTTGGCTCATGGTTTGCAGGTTTTTTCTTGAAAACTGAAAGAGTTTAGTTTACTTTTTAGAAATTGTACTGAGTATTCTTTCAGCCACATCATCAATACCTAGACTTGTGCCTTTTGTCTCTTGTTTCCATTCGTTCTTTGATTTGCTGATATCACTTGGTCAACTGGGACTCATCATATTACGCTTAAACAGTGACCTGACTTCGTTATAAAGGCCTAAACAAGTGGAGGTTCTCGTACACTCAACGAAATCGCTTCAAAATCTGATTTAAATAGCTCGAACATTGAAATACAAAGTTTTAGTACAAAGAATGATGTTGTCTTGACCTGCAAGTCGTAAGATGCATACTTTTCAAGCAGTAATCTTTTTCTGTAGAAGCAACATAGATCCATCGAAGCTGCAAGAACTCCAGCCTTCATCAACGGTTTTTGTATACAACAACAACAACAACAACAACAACAAGAACAAGAACTGTCTGAATAGTGCCTCCTGTTTGGTTGAAAGCTAAGCAGATTTATTGGTGAATACGAAATCACTCACGAAGGCCTGAAGTGGGCATACTTGAAGCGTAATATCATGAGTCCCCGTTGACCAAACGATGTTAAAAAATCAAAGAACGCAAGGAAACAAGGGACGAAAGGCATTAGACCTCTACGCGGGACAGTAACCGTACCGTTCGTTAATTCACTTTAGGCGCAAAGCCCAGGTTTATCCCAAACACTATCAATTTGGCTAATGCGTTGCTGACTGATCTCCTTGCTCTCAGATCCAACACAGTTCAGTTCTTCCTGTCGGAAGCGCTACATAATAACCAAAAAGCTTCTTCATGAAAGTTAGGTGATTTGCATAAAATTATTGGATCAAAGTTCGTGGAAGGTTTCCAAGAAATAAGGTTATTCCCATTATTAGTAAGGAAGCGAATCTGAATCATCAAAAGCTTTGGAATTTTATTCTTTGCTTGATGTTAAGTTTTGAGACAGTCGAGATTGAAGTTAGCAACGCCTTCTTTATTACTTGTGACACCAATGTTTTTGTTTTCAATGGACATTGGAAACAACTAGAAGAACTAGGAAGATGATGATTCATGAAGGAACAATTAAACACGTTCTGCTTGCATCTCTCTTCATATGCTTGGTGGACGCGGACCATTTTGACATTTAGAAGAGGGTCTAGGGAGGGTAATATTTTTCTGGTAAACGGCAAACACTTTTCCGGTAAATCGCTGTCACAGGGCTTCAACGAATGTTAAATTGAGCACTGCGAATCTTTTGGTCTTAAAGGGGCAGGGTCACGCAACCGTAAACAAACCTGTTGTCTCTAGAATCTATATTGTTGCCCACACGTGGCCATTGTGTTCTGCATGGATTTTGGTGGATGGGCTGAATCCACACTAAAGTTACTTCTAAAATCTCTGCAATCGTACAACACATGAGTGTTTCGTTTGTTTCTTTACGAAGTACAAGAGTCCATCTTCGAATTAACCCTTTCATTTTGAGAAAAGTAGTGGAATATCACTTTGATATTCCCTTTCAAAAATACTGCAAAATCGTCGTTTCGAAAGAAGTTTGTTTACATTACGTGACCCTGCCCCTATAAATTCATAGTTGAAAATAGGGATATGATTGCCCAAAATGTATCAGAAAAGATACCTTGTGAAACACAAGCCTCGAATCAAACAGCTTTGGTGTTTGGTAGGAAAGTATTCGTCATTCTTTCTGTTAAAAATAAGATTGATAACGGCAATGAAAGATGTTTATATTGACCGTGAATTTAAAGCAAACAGATTTTTGCAGCTCAAATTGTCGTTCTTAAAAGCCTCTGTCCCAATCAGTGGCGGATTTAGGGGATGCAGTTGGGGGCAACTGCCCCCCTTCATGATGAAAACTCCCCTTGGCGCCCCATTTTCGGAAAGAAGGGCGCCCTTTATCCTGACCCAAATGCACTCTTTTTTCGTGTTTCGTTCTGAATGTGGGAAATATATCAATTAAGGCGTTATTCAAAAGAAAAACCAGAGAATTTTTCCTGAAGAAAGGCCCAAAAATTTCTTTGCGCCTTCGGCGCGCTTTCTTTTCTCTATCTTTTTGGCGCCCACTCTGCAAATTGCACTTCCTTCAACTTTGGGCTGGATCCACCCCTGGTACAAATAACCCCGTTTCAGTTACTGGAACAGTTCTGATATAACATTTTCCGTTGTGTAAATCTTGCCCTGAGTACCAAATACTAGAGCCTGTTTTCTTTTTGTTATTTCATATTTTTGTCTCTGGTACCCTGCGGAGAAAAAGATACTTAGATACGGGTAGGAATCAGGGCCACCGAGAGGGGGTAGGGGACAGGTTGCCCAGGGCCTCGGGAGCTCAGAGGGCCTCATAGAGTAAGCTACTCCCCTATCCTCTGCCTGCTCCATTCGCAAGGGGTCTCATTTTCAAAAATCTCAGGGTTGAAGAATTCCTAACGTCAGTGCCAAGACTGTTCAGATAAGAGCTCATGATTTCATCAATCTTCCCAGGCTTGATCTTGTTCCAATCTGTCACAACGTATCCAATTTTTTGAGAATTCCTGCCCCCAATTAATCTTCAAATAAATGTCGGAATGGTCTTAACCTGATCTTTACAAATTCATTCCTCCTTTAATGCAAATAAAAATCCTAAGGCAGGCATTGGTTAATAAGCCTTTATCATTCAGAGTAAATATATGAATAAAGGGCGGTTTCTTCTGCGGTATTATTGCACCATCTGTACCAATGTAGATATAGACTTATGACGATGAGTCCCTTGTATCCCTGCGGTAAACCTTGCTCAAGAGGGACTCATAATGAAACAGTGAAAAACTTGGCCCTATTTTCTTCAAACATCAATGGAATTATGAACAATGGAAACATTTTGAAAGCATTTTGAAAGCTCTCCAGTTCAAGGCATTCATTCTTTCATTTTCATTCATTTCATTTTATATTCTTTAAACATCGCTGAGAAAGGCTGCTAATGGCAAGGAAGAGAATCTTATGGCATTTCAAGATAAAGAATCTAATATAATCTAATTCAACATCATGGTGTCCTGTTAACTCATGAAGCATCTTTGTAAAACGTTTCACGCAGCGTGATTTTTGGACGTGCTCATCAGATACAGATTCATTATTGCATAAAGATGCCTTTATCTGAAACTAGTAAGAGCCATAGCAAATACAGGAGGCAATGGACACAGGCTCATGCGCAGTAGCGTTTTGGAGTTAAAGCTCAGACGGCCGCGTGAGCTTTAACCCACTGCACGGGGGGACACATAAGTTTCCTCGGACAAAGCGATCTCGTCTCCCTAACAAGGTAGCTTTCCCTCCACAAAACTATAAGTTATGAACTCATTGTTGAAACTACGAATTTTTGAGAACCAAGTCCTCAAAAAGGTAGCTGCAAGGATTTCCCATGACTCACATATCTCATAACGAAAGGGAGACGACCTCACATCAAACGATTTTGGCGGGAAAGCGGGACGGTATTCGTCATTTTCCTTTGAAGTTGTGCGATCAGAGCAATCAAGAATGTCAAAGCAAGATCAACAGGCGCACCATATACTCACGGGAATACAGATGTACACTTCTTTCTATGGTAGTTTTTAGATTTCAATAATTCGTTTCTTACTGAGCTAAAAAAAGATGGTCTTCATGTTGCAGCAATCGAAACAATTTTAATTTCAATTTTCGCCCATGCCATGTCAAACAATACCCTTGGTACCACGGCCAAAATGTGAAAGAATTAAACGAAATTAAGGAAATAGGACAAAAAATCAAGTTTTTGCTCTCTATTTTTGTTTTCTGGTTTGATTTTTGAGATTTTGAGGCTATGTTATCCTTACCCTTTGTATGCATGAAAATTCATTACGGTAAAAAAATTCAAAATTTCTAAAAGGTGGGAGTATTTTCAACTATTTTACTTCCACAAGGACATTGGTCCATAATTAAAAAGAATCAACCGCTTTAAAAAATCCAGTCTACGGAATATCGGTGTTTATTACAGTGTATGGTGGGTTCTCTCGTCGAACAAACCCCCATAATTCCCCGCTTCCTGGAATTCTCAGCATTTGCATCATGCAGTGTAAACCCACATCGCCCACATGTTGTCCGCATTGTCAGCCATACATCTAGTATTCGACCAATCAGAATGCTTGATTTGCACAACACCAGACGTGCTATTCATTCTTGTGATACATCTTCTCCCAGACGCCTTTGCGGTAATAACAACAAACACAAGAGGTTGGGTATATGTCATCCTTCCGAAGTCTGTAAACAAAACCACTCATTTCAACTTGAACTGGTTGGTTGTCGATGAAAATGAGCAATACACGTACACGTATCTTGTAAGAAATTGACTTCTCGGATCGCTAAAAAATTAAGAAACTCCAGGACTGGGAAAATTTGTTTGGAGCCTGTTTGTTTTGATAAACGAATCCTTGGTTTTATTTTATTTTACTTGTTTCCTGTATCATATTACGCGAAAGGTACTAAGGTGATGCCATTAGCCTTTTAGATGGCCCTTGGCCCATGATACTCGAAAGAAACTCTTGAGTAGTCCAATTCTGATAATTTCAAGAACCTTTCAGTACTTCCATCATATGACGTTTCTGATTGGCAAATTTCGAATAGGTGCGCTTTGCACTGTATGTAAAGCTTGATGTAACGAGAATCTCTTACGAGATAGAGTTCAATCTGTTCATAGTCTTGAGAAATTTTCAAAGCAGTTCTATAATCTTCATTCTCGAGTTTTACTGAAAGTTTTCCTGGCCAATTGCTGTTTTGTTGTGGAGGAAATTACTCCATACTTGCGCCGAAACAGTAGCAAACCAGTTTAGGAAATTTTGTGCTTTTATGATAACGGAAAATTTCTTGCAAAATTACGAAACATTTTGTACCATTGGCTCGTCGAAGTTTTTTACTTAAAGCGTGTGCAACCCTACGAAAACTAGCTACGAAATTGGACTATCGGTGTAAAATTCGGCGACCCACTTCCGTGAACCGAATGACTTGAAAGGAAGTTTGGCTATAATTCTGTCGCTGGAATTTTCAGAAATCCTTAAAACTTTTTAAATTACAGCGCATTTCTTCTCTTTCAACTCATCTGAGGATGTGATGATTTCATATTTCTCAATTGGGAACCAGAAAAGTGACCAACCCTTTGCTTGATACTATACTTTGATATATTGGAGATATTCATAAACTGATTTTCTTGGAAATCATTCTTTTCTCAAAAAAGTAGAAATAAAAAGACTCTTTTAATGTTTGTCATTTTCAAGTCATTAAGTTTTGAAGAAATAGATCATCTAATTTTACACCAACACTTTCCAAAGATCTGGAACTCGAAGAATAAAGTTTCAACAAAATATTTGCCGGTGGGCATTCACTCATTCGAAGAGGCGCACGAGATTTTTCTTCAGAGCAAAAATATTTTAGCGGATCATTGATGGATTTTTCTTCAAGATAAAAGGAATTTTGGCACAGCTGTGCGAAGTTTCTTGGGAGTAAACTGTAATGATATTTGCTGTAATATCCTTGCTTTTAACTTTTGAAAGTTTCTTAATACTTCTCAGACACAGTAGTAGAGTTTCTTAAAATTTTGCCAGCTTGGCACTAGTTTCTTATCAACTACTAGTTCCTTATCAACTACTAGTTCCTTATGAAGAGTGCGTAATTTTGTACAGTGCAAAATCATCTTTGAATTCAAATTACAAAAGTTTTTTAGCTTTTTAGATTCAGGAAGGGTCGTTTTAAGTCTCAAAGAATTAAGCCTTCCATTGGTAGTGCAGCAGTGCAGTGCGTTTGCTCGAAGCTTCTCAAATATGCGCGAGGAACATGACACGTGGGGCTTATCAACATCGGCACGTTGTTTTTCAATGATCACAACTTTACAAATTCTCAACACACATGAGAGAAGAGATTTGTTTGTGTTGCTGCAAAGTTAATGAAACCTTCCTTCCCGATCATGGAGAACCTTCGAGAGCAGGTTATGATTAACCAATTTGTTATGGCTGCCGGCTGTACAAGAGATCAAGCTGTACAGATTTTGCAAGCGGCGCAATGGCAATTTGAAGTGAGTATCTTCGCCTGTTCGCTGGCTGCAATGTCCGGTTTCTTTAGGCCATCATCATGGCTCGACAATAACATTCGCTTTTGCTTTCGTATTCCAACCGTGCATTTATAGTATAGATTTGTTTGTTAGTGTTATGAGATTAGAATAATATTGTATTGCTTCTCCTTTATTTTGACTGATTTTTATTCCATTTCAGTCTGCATTAAGTTTGTTCTTTCAAGAAGCTGCCGTTCCACAACATCTTCACTCATCGGTAAGTCTCAAAATTATCAGATAATTTCCTCATTCCAAGCAGTTTTATAACGGCAAAAATACCGTGATAGTAGCAGAGATCATTGTCAATATTTGTGGAAGGATGAAGGTGAATCATCGAAGTATTTTTTGGTGTCAATTTTTAACATTTGCCAGACAGTGGCGCAAAGCCGCTAGATTTTCATGGCCCCAAAATATCAACATGCCGTCTTTGTTGTTGTCCTACCCGTCCTGTCCTGATTCAGCAAATTTGCATGATTGAATTGATGAATTCTCTCTTAGATCATTTTGAATATTTTACATCCTATGAGGATCTGCTGATTTCATGTCATTTTAGCACTTACTCAGACCTTTATCCCTTGGGGAATTTTTCGAAACAGAAGATGTGCATTTCTCCACTACAAAAGATGTGAAAAAGATGTCTCCAGAGAATGACTCTCCCCTCCTACTGTACTATTTTCCAAATAGCAATTGTCAAGATTATTGTAATAAAAGATAGGTATCATTCAAGACTGTTTCAAACCGAAAATCAATGTTTCTCCCGCCACCGGCAGAAGGGAAATGAATTCCAATTATTTTTAAAGCCTTTACGAAATAGTTTTGTCGAAAAATTTATCTTTGTTGGTTTTTGCACTAATTCAGTTAGTGAACCTGAAGCGAAAGCATTCCTTTCACTTTGAAGAATTGAATTATAATGTCACTAATTTTGGCTTGATAACAAATAATTTTTATCCATGTGGAACCATGAAGAGAATCGAAGAGAATAAGCTTTGTGGCAAAAACGTTTCGAGGAATTTGTTTACCAAAATCGTTGGCCTGGCGAACTGTTTCAGCATCAATGCGCAGAGTTTCAGCAGCTCCAAACCGGTTTCAAATGACGTTGATATTCTTCATTTCTCTGATTATTTCGCCGAAAATTCCCAGCCATGCGAACTCTGAGACTTGAGGGGCACGAGAGAGAGAGTATCATTGTCTCTGGGGGTTTGCATCCCGAGAACATTCCTGATTTTAGGTGGGGAGATCGGGGGAACTGCCCCTCTCTGCCCTGCTCTTCTCCATCGAATTGTTCATGGAGTGAATGTTGACAAAGGGCGAGACAAGTCAGCTCAGCTGGTGTCTTGTGTCTTTGTAGGCTCAAATTCCACAACATAATGACAGACAGTCCAAATGGCTCCTGTGGGGTCCTCCACAGAAACATGAATCTGAATAGCTTTGTTCACTTTATCTCATTGTTTAGGAGAAGCGGCTTCTAAGAAACTGTAGGCTGAATTTCTGAATGGATTGAGAAGCAAGCAGCTTTTCTAAAATGGAGCTTCAGTTTCACAGGTCACTCTAAAACATTTTGACACTGTGCAAGCAGCTAGTTTGGCATGTGGGAACTATGTCATTTCTTTTTTCAAGATTTTAATTTAATTTGGAACTTCTTTTTGATTACACTGTAGTTAATGCGACTGATTACCATTGTATTTCTGCTAATTTGTTGGGGAGACCAGATAAACTGTGTCTGAGGAAACAAATGTGACCCCCCCCCCCGTATAGTGGGTTAAAGCTCGCGCACCTGTCAGAGCTTCAACCCCAAAACAATACTGTGCATGAGCTATAACCTATTGTACGGGGGATGCATAAGTTTCATCATACATAGCATATCTTGTCTCCCCAACAATGATAGACCTTTTAGCTATTCTAAGAAAGAGCCTGGATTGAGCATTATTTTCATACATCGTTATACACGGCATTTGATCCAGTGGCATAGAGCTTCTATCACTATTGTGCAATATCGTTCGATTCTGATTCATTTTCAGAATAGCTTAAAGGTCTATGAGCACTGAAATGATGAAAGTGCACAGAAAGCGCATTCAACACAGAAGTCTGCAATCCAATAGCAAACTTTGACATCAGCTTATTTCCTATTTCATGTTAAACAGTTGTGACAACATAATATTGATAAATGGCTATGATGTTTTCACTGATACAACAACAACTTTCACCTGAATTGGTACAATCTTGACCTAATGAGCAACTTATTACGTTAAAGAAGCATGTTGAGGATTGAGAGATATTTCTCATTGGTTTCTGGCAAAGCCATCACTAGCATTGTTTCTTGATGGCCTGTCCCATACTCTAGTCCCTTAGCCCCACTCAAGCCCAGTTGAACAGACCAGAGACCAAAGCTAAGGGCATATGTGTCTATTTCATTCGCGATTGAAGGTGCCTCTTCATGCTACTCCATCATTACATAACTGAAAACAGACAAAACCAAAGGTGTACACAGTAAATTTTCAGCAGGGGCAGTAGATGAAGGACTCAGAGTGAAAGAAGATAGCAAGGGAGAATGGGGATTTGAGGGCTTGCCCCCAGGAATTTTTAATGTTACACACTGTAAATCATGGAGAAAACACCATTTTTATGAGACAAATGGCCTCAGATTTAATTTAGCGTTAGCCAGAACGCAAGTGAATCGAAATTCTACAGGATCATTAATTCCTACAGCAGCTATTTATTTACATATACTTTCATGAGTTTGTACGAATCTCTAATTGCCAGCTTTTATACCAATTTACACTCAGCCTTTAGATCAGAACCCTACTGCATGTTAGACAATAGAGGGGGAAGAGTTAACATATGGTAAACACAATTCAGCTAAGGGACTCGCATTAATTATCCAAAAAGTTAAGTTTTGGTGTTAATAGGTAAAAGATGCAGAATCTTTGGCTCAGAGACTGCATTCAGAAGAGTATTGGTTCATGGCCCTTGGAGGGAAATGAAGAAAGCAATTAAATACACTTTAGGGAGAAACAGTGAAAATGGCACTTGTCAATGAATGATTCCTGCATGATGTGACTAACTAGCAAATTAAAGAGGCCTTTTTGCAAAGAAGAAGCTGGTTTGAAAGCAGGGTTTCTAGACAGGGCTAATTTTAGGGGGATAAAACTGCAAAGTGGAGAGTGATAGAGAAGAAAATAACAAACTTGGCCATTCTCAAGTGTGGCAGCTACCCTCTGCATCCCTCTTTTCTAATTTTAGCGATCAGTTATCCCCTAAGGCAAACCAATTTTACAGGGCTGTTGCAACAGATGATTAATCCCTCCTTGTGTTTGCTATCTTATGATAGTGCACTCTTTCTGTTTCTAAATACTTCCATTATATCATTCAGGTAATGACGCCAGCCAATACACCTGCAACACCTCCAAATTTCCCAGATGCTCTGCTAGCATTATCAAAGCTACAAACAACAGACACTATAACCTCGAGTATCACAAACAACACAACACAGCAAACACAACAAACCATACAAGTCACAATGTCAACATGTTCAAATGGAAATACGAGGCAGCGCTGGAGATAATATACATTTTCACAATGAAAGTCATGGTAAATGAAACTTGAAATGCATCTAATTAAAGAAATTGCATAATCTTAGGCCTGTTGTCTTGATGTACCATGCATTGCAAGCATCTGTCTGTGACTGGCTACATGAAGTACCTGCTTTACCCCAAGGGAGATGAAGTCAGTGATAATATAAGGGAAGTATGCTTGCTTGCAGTATTAGAGGGACATGATTAGAATTATATATATAAAAATAGCATGAAAAAGCTTCAAGGACAGTGTAACTTAGGACAAAATTGGCTGGAGGGGGAAACGGTTTATTGATTAAGTTTGTGGATTGTACTGTTGCTGTGGCAGCACCATGGGGGGACTAGAGGGACTTGTTCCCCCCCCCCCAAAGCCCAAAAGTCGACAAAAATTTTCATAGAAAGCTGGCATAAAATTAGTAAGGTATACCTTTAGATTGAAAAATTATGTCAAAATCCCCCTCTCACTTCTTTTGGATTTTTCAGAGCTGGCGCTGCCACTGTAACTGTTGTTGTGTTTGAGGCACTGTTCAAATTGATTTGTGAACTTTTAGCACTGTGAAATGTTTTACATTATTAGAAGTTGTGGAAAGCAGCCCATCGACAGCTCAGATGATAGCTCTTTGATGATAAGAAATATTTTTACTGATTTTGTTCCCATACCAAAATATGACGTGCCAAATGTCTTAATTGAATATAGAAATGTCAGTTCTTGTTTGCTGATTTTTGGCTGTTCCTTGCTCAGCAGTTAAATTTGCTTGCAAAATATTGCTTTTCTGAAATGATAATATCCACGTACTTAAATTGCAGATAAGTTTCCTTTTGACAGGTTTCGGCTAAAATACAACCAATCAATTTGGACAATCCCTTGGTTGAAGGTAATCAGTCTCAGTCATGAACAACGACATTCGTATTTATTTAGAAACTGCAAGTTAACTACTTAGGAACAACAACTTTGTCTGTTTAGCAATTAAATTACCCATTTTGCTGCACATTTTGCCCCCACTCCACCCTTTGCTAGGATAGGTTCCAAAAAAGAGGGTAATTCAGATTGACCACCAGAGCTTACTTGTTCCTGAAATAGTCATAGGGAAAGGGCTTACATGAATGGTAACTGAACAGATCTCTTAAAGAATATGTAGACAGAGATTCCACACAACCGTACAAAACCCTCGTTTTGTTCAGGATAGTCTGTAATGGAGACAATTTTGATGCAAACAATGAAATCCAAGAGTGGCCAACCAGGAATTCCTTAGTATCCCAAAAGACCATGCACTTTTCGACTATATGCATACTGGAGCATACCTTTTTACCCTCTATGAACAGGAGAAATTTAGCAACATGCTGTCCTGTGTCTTGCAGTAAATCATTGTTTGCATCCTTGGGATATTTATACCTTGTTGTGTAATGAGGACGATAAACAGTGTTTCTCATGAAAAGCTTCAGAGTTTCAACTCATTTAATCTCAATCTGCACATCCTATCAAAACAAATAGAACTTTTTCTAAAAACGTAATAATGCAGTTACTAAATGAGTACCAGTTTGATAAAATTTGAGCTGTTGAACTAAAAACGGGATTTGCCAAATCTGAATAAACTTTCCAACATTTGCAAGCGCCGCGTTACAGTATCAACTTATAAGATTGGTCACACCTTAATGATTGCCTTTTTTAGTCATGCCAACAACGACACCCCTCGATTTAATTATGTCTCGAGTGTCTCGAACACGATTTCTGTAAGTAGGTCGGGGATATGGCAGAAAAAATGGTAAGAGTTTCTATCTACGAGTTGATGATGTGAAACACTCCTTACAAATACTGAGAAGTAGATTCGGTTTTGACGACGTCCCCGGTTTTTGTTTTTGGTTTTCGTTACTCAGTTTTATCGAACAAGTGCTCTTTTTGTCACTGCAGTATTATGCTTTTAGGAACTGTTTCATTTGTTTTGCTAGGATGAGCAGCTCAAGAGATAGTTTAGTTTAAACTAGGAAGCTTTTGTGAGGAACCCTGAAATTATTGTAACACTCTAAATGCTAGTAAGATATGTTTGACTGCCTGAAAATGTATGCCACATTACTCTCGAGTACCAACCAAGTAAATGGGGGGGGGGCGAATAATATAGGGGATGTTTGAAAGTGTTAGATATAACAATAATCAGGAGGGGGTGTTTGGAGACATTGAAAGAAGTCCTTTTCTTTGTTAAAAATGTATCTTTTATATATTTATGTGAAAAGTAATGTTAGTGATACATTTCTTCGTGAATTCTGATTCTGTTGAATTCGCTTGAGACTTCTGCTTATTCAACACTTATGTTCACTATCGTTTCATTTTCAAAAGATTAATAAAAGGAGGGATTGGAATGAAAGTGGAAGGGTTGGAAAAGTTTTCAAAAATTAATAAGCTAGGAGGGGGTGACTATTCTACGGTGGCCCACAAGTGTCAAGGCAAGACTCTTTTCCTCGAGACAAAACTTTCTTTCTCAAGGCAAAACTTTCTTTCTCAAGACAAAACTTTTTTCTCCGGGCGAAACTTTCCTTCTCAAGGCAAAACTTTCTTTCTCAGGACAAAACTCTCTTTCCCGGGGCAAAACTTTCTTTCCCGGGGCAAAACTTTCTTTCCCGGGGCAAAACTTTCTTTCTCAAGGCAAAACCTTCTTCTCAAGGCAAAACTTTCTCTTTCAAGACAGAACTTTCTTTTTCAAGGCAAAACTTTCTTTCTCCAGACACAACTTTTTTCTCAAGGCGAAACTTTCTTTCTCAAGGCAAAATATTCTTTCTCAAGGCAAAACTCTCTTTCTCAAGGAAAAGCTTTTCTCTCAAGGCAAAACTTAATGTTAAGTAAGAGCTGCCATCATGGCTGTTGTTAAAAGCGCCCAAGGTACCCAAAAGTTATCATTATTCTATCTGGCACACTTTAAGGATGGATGGCACGAGTCCCACAGAAGATCATAGCAGACGTCTTTGGGTTTCTGGTAATCCTATGACTTGATGCCAGAACAGTCAGGCGGACAGGGTTCAATCCAAGATAGCCTTGCCACTTGAGCGTCATGATGGATGGATCACGGACTTGATTAAATCTCTCTGCTTCACCGTTCGATGTGTCAGTAGATCGGGCAGCCAAACTTTTCGAGCTTGTAACGTCCGTCCAACGCCAAGTTCTGTTTGGCTCGCAATCCTGATATGACCTCTATGGGCGATGTGCTCTTCTTTCATTCACGCCACGTACCCTTAAGGTGAAGTTACGGTTGTTAGCACCAAGCATAAGGATCGTAAAGGTGCAGATGATCTAGTTAAGCTAGCAACCCATCCATCTCGTGGCAATCAAGTGGCGAGGCTTCCTTGGATCGAACCCTGTCCGCCTGATTGTTCTAGCATCACGTAGCAACATTAACCGAAAACCAGAGGATGTCTGCTACGATCTTCTGTGGGACTCATGCCATGCATCTATAGCGTATGCCAGATAAACTAATGATAAATTTGGGTATCTTGGGTCCTTTTTACAACAGCCATGAAAACAACTCTTACTTGACATTGAACTGATTTCTTTTTGGTTCCCTCCTCAAAGAGTTTTGTCTTGGGGAAAAAGTTTTCCCTTGAGAAAGGAAGTTTTGCCTTGAGAAAGAAAGTTTTGCCTTGAGAGAAAAGTTTTGTCTCGAGAAAGAAGATTTTGCCTTGAGATAGAAAGTTTTGCCTCGGAAAAGAAAGTTTTGTCTTGAGAAAAAGTTTTGTCTTGAGAAAGAAAGTTTTGTCTTGAGGAAAAGAGTTTTGCCTTGACACTTGTGGGCCACCGTACTATTCGGTACTTGAGAGTACTTGTTGGCATCGCTTTTGGAATTTCTTGTTTGGTCTGTCATATCTTGGTTTGCTACTACCCTCGTTCCTTTTCTTAGCCTTCATTAAAGTATAACTCTTAACCCTTTCACGCCCGGCTAAAATTAAGCTTAACAGGAAAACCTAATACAGAGTGTCGTTTTCCAGGGGGTATCATAATCAGTGATACAGTAAGCAATAGATAAATCAAAATTCTGAATGCTTTACCCCCTGCAAAATTCGCTGTTCTCAATGAATACTGTTGGGCCATATGGCCCTTCCTGGGGTGAAAGGGTTTACAATGATTTTGATATTGCTGAGTTACCAAATATTTAGTTGATTTTTCAATGTTGTGATAATATTTATCCATTTTATTTTATCAATCTATGAAATTTTGATAGGCGGTATGATGAAAAGAAGAGTAGGAAAAGCAGAGTAGCGGATGCCATGTACACGTATTTTTATACGAAGCTAAGAATTAGGCCCAGTACTGAAAGTTTCTTAAGATTATCAGATTTTGACTACTGGGGCTCCTTTTGAGTCTCTTAAATGTTTCTTAACATTCTTCTCATTCACTACCGCGTGAGAACATGTCAAAACTATGTTTTTTGCATTTGCAAGCATTTTCGATGTTTAGAGATCACTCAAGTACTTTCCAAGAAATACGATACATGAAACAAGTGCAAATATAGTAAAAATATGTGAAGGATTTCCTTGGTCAAAATAAATAATTTCATAAGTCATACTTCCCAGTACTGGAGCTTCTTCATTTTTTGGCGATCTTAGAGTTTAATTTCTGATGAGCAGTTCCTTATAAAAAGAATACATGCAGCGAAATTATGGTAAAACGTCGTAATTGAGAACTTATGTTCTGAAGTTCTTATTGATTACAGTGGAAATAGAGTTACTGATCTAAGTGCTCATTAAAGGATTGTGAAAGCAAACGAAAAAGAAACAGCTCTGTTGCGCCCCAGATTAACAATTATCACAATAGACCATTCCGTGGTAGAATGCGAAGGCGCCGTACGCGTTGCATCTTGGGATCGTTTTGGAGTTTTAAACAATACCCTGCGGAGTTTGGCTACCATACCGCCATCTGAATGCTTGCACCACAAGTCCAGATCGCACATGTTAAAATTTATGTAAACAATGCAGGTTTTGTTAGGCTGAGGCTTATAATAGATATTAAGTTAGTTCTATCCGTACCCCACCCTTCCTTTTTCCGTTGCATGGTCCAAAATAGTTTCTCCATTGTTTGCAGCCGCTGCTACTTCGAAATGCTGAGTTTGGTTCCAAAATTGTGGTCCTTAATTTCCGTCATCGTTTGAAAAAGATCTTGCCTGCCGATTTGTTTTGGGTGTTCAGATATTTCAGAATTCGTGTCATATAGATATTGGGAATGTTTAGCCTGGAGAACATCATTTTACGCTTCAATGGTGCCAAAGCCAAACTCTTCATATTTTGTACAAAAACGGCGTCAAGTAGGCCGGATTCAGTCTCTGTCTCTTTTTTCAGCGTTCTTGTGATGTTCCCTTTTTTCAAATGTTCGTAACTAATATTTCCATGTTTATTGGCTTTCGATGACTTTTAACACGCTTTGAAACTCTTGTGTCGTTTGCCATCGAGAGCTAAAGGCAAGTTATTCCTCGTCGTGAATGATTTTGCGTAAGAACCTCTCAGCCTCATCGCAAGGAAACCAGGGAATAGTTGCTGCTAAAATATGGTTTATTCAGCATATTTTCCAAATCTTAGAAAATTTTTCCATTTAAAATTCTACGACCTCTTTCTTTGAACCGAAAGCCTTGAAAGAAACTTTATTTACTTTGCTCTTATTCTCAGAAATCTTCCTTTGTTTCGAAATTGCAGCATCTTTCATATTTAGCTCCTTTGAGATGTGACGTCTTCATTTTTCTGAGTCCTAAAGCAGAAGAGCAAAAGAATTGTGTTTGACACCATTGTAGACATTAGTAACTATGGTTTTTTGGAATATTATTTTATCTCTTGTCAAAAACTATAGAAGTTACAATAGTTTTGATCCTAATTCTGATGCAAGGTTATGCCACTTCGTTTCTAGTGATGACGAGTTATGCTCGAAGCGTTTTACTATGATACTGAAGACTATTTGCATTGTTTATGATTAAATCTTCCACGTGTAATTCTGAAAATGTTGGTCATTACGTAAAAGTTCAACGATACAATTATAGCGAAAGAGTTCAGGTTTCTTTAAAGCCAAACTATTGAAAAAATATGGCATAAAATTTTACACTAATCTTTTCAAAGATTTGGAATCTATACTTGAATTTAGCTGAACACTTTAATGAATTAAGCTGACGAGAAGTTTATATTGACGTAAGTATTCGTCGCATAGTTGAGTCGAAATTTTGAACAACAGTAGCAACAAACTACAGTTCAGTTTATGATTTGTAACAATTCTTGTTGTTATGCACATTGGTATATGCGTATGATGGTATTCAATTTATTATTGAAGGTGCTTCTGTACATTTGTGTTCAATCAATTAAATCAAATATTTATGCGCGTGATTTTTGCAGTGTTATCACTCTTGTACATATCTGTTTTATGTGGGAAGATAGTTAATTTTTCAGTTCCTTCGTCTTTATTGGTCTTAGCCCCATTCCATCTCACATTAGATGTCAGACAAAAATGGCAACATGTAATATGAAAGCAAAGCAAAAGATATAACCCTTTATGAAGTAAACAAATGCGCAGTACAGAATTTCAAAATAGCCTTGAAGAACAGACTCGTTGTAATAAAGCCACAAACACAACAAAAAACATCGTAGCCTATAGAGAGAAAATTGTTGAACCCTGCAAACGAAAAGCGAATTAATCTAAACCCTGAAAGGAAAGAAATAAGTTAGTAACTGTAATAAAGCACAACGTTGAGAAACCAAAAACTCGTTTCGGCGCACATTTGTCAGTTTGATTCGTGCGCAGAACGAATAAACGATGTAAAGAAGCCGCTTTAACACCAGAAGAACAAAAGAATATGCAATGCCTCGTGGCAGTTACACCCAAGCCAATGAATGAGAATTATTTTTAGTTCACTATCCTCCAAGGGAGAGTGCTAAGTTAGTTTTTAACGATCTACGCAGTTCTTTCACTGTTTTAGTATTGATATCATTAAAAATGTATGAAAATACATGAACCTCCTTTCCTTTCTTCCTGAAGAAGCAGACTTGGATTGAAAAGCATCTGCCTTCTTGTGGAGTCTTTTCGGTCTCATATCGACTGCTCTGATAAAACACATCTAAAGCTGCTCAACTTTTGAATTGGCACCGGGAAAGACAATTTCGATTTCATTTTGCTAAAAGCCAGAAAATGACGTTATTGCAAGTTTTCAGATCAAGTACGTTTTATTCTAGGCTTCAAGGAGCGTCAATCAACACAAGTTTCAAAGAGATTTGAAATTTCATTCTTTTATTTGTTTTGAATCAAGTGCATTCTTAAGCATGATTTGCGTACTTACAAAAATCCAAATAAAGGAGAATACGTTTTGGACCTGGGAACGAGATCAATTTCCATTGCTAACCATGATCCTTTGTGGCGCCAAAGTCGATTTTCGTGTTATCTGAAGGTCATTTTTGGCCTAAGTTCCCTTTGTCTTGCATTTCAATCAGCGCACAAAGGATCATGGTTAGCAATGGGTCTTTAAGTGACTGCAAGTCTTACTGTGGAGTAGTCTAGAGGTGTCAAAGTATTGTAAAGAATTCCACAGGAGTTTCGTAGCATTCATGATGCTTACTTCCTGTGCCCTTGTAAAATTTCTGAACGAAATCTTACAAGGACAAATTGCATTTCTTGTCGTAGTACTGTTGCATTCTTTTCCTGGGACCCTGACCATGCTTACGACATAAATCAACTATGCTTGCCAACGTTGTTTTGAAAGAATAGGTCCGCGGTCTCGCGGTCGGGACTGGGATCAATCGGCCTATTCACAGGGAAACCAGATTAAATATTAACAGTTGCATTTATTGTTTGATAATATATATTATTTTTCATTAACTTTGTTATTTGGTAATTTCTTCTATTTTCTATGTAGCTCCATTTCTTATTCATTTTCCGTGACCTCTAATGTGCCACGAAGCTAACTTTACAGCGAGGGAGCGTGAAGCGAGGGAGGAAATGCGAAGGAGCGCACGTTCTGTTCATGTATTGGCTTGATAACAAATAATTTTTATCCATGTGGAACCATGAAGAGAATCGAAGAGAATAAGCTTTGTGGCAAAAACGTTTCGAGGAATTTGTTTACCAAAATCGTTGGCCTGGCGAACTGTTTCAGCATCAATGCGCAGAGTTTCAGCAGCTCCAAACCGGTTTCAAATGACGTTGATATTCTTCATTTCTCTGATTATTTCTCTGAAAATTCCTGAGCGCACTCCTTCACATTTTCTCCCTCGCTTCACGCTCCCTCGCTGTAAAGTTAGCTGCGTGGCACATTAGAGGTCACGGAAAATGAATAAGAAATGGAGCTACATAGAAAATAGAAGAAATTACCAAATAACAAAGTTAATGAAAAATAATATAGATTACCAAACAATAAATGCAACGGTTAATACTTAATCTGGTTTCCCTGTGGCCTATTCTTTCAAATCAACATGCGCGAGCATGGTCGGGTTCTCAGGGAAAGAATACAACAGCATTGCGACAAGAAATGCAACGTGAATATGCATTTTTTCAGTTTCTCTCATATTTGATGTCATCTTTGGGCCACCATTTTGAATCGTAATCTCTCTCCCCAGTTCTCTTTTTCAGATTTCGCGCCTTTTTTGTCGCTTGCTGTCGTCATCGTCAATTTACTGGCCTAAGCAAACTGCAAACATCTCTTCCCCTCTACCACCAAAAAAGTCATGAAGAATCCAACTGCATTGCACTACAAAGCACATCTTGATACTAAGTTCAGTAAAGCAAGATTCAAAGCATTTGCAGAAAGGAATTTTCCAAGATTGAGGCAACAATATCCATTTTTACCGAAGCAACAAGTAAGACGTAAAGTGAAAACTTTGTGGGAAAAACTTCATGTGAAGAAAAGGAGGAATGAGAACCAACAACAAAATATTGGAAGAGTTGTCAAGAAAAGAGCATATGAGCTACAAAATGGTAAGCAATAATGAAATAAGGTTGGGAGTTTAGGTAGGTAGCCAAATGAATTCAAAATGAAAATCAGAAGTTGGAGGGGATCTGGATGTAAACTGCCGCATATGTATGGTTTAAATAGGGTTTAATGGTAGAACATAATTTGAGCATGTAAATAGGGTAGAGTTGGCCTTTATTAGCATCTATTAGCTATTCTTCTAGCCAACTGTAAATAAATTGTATTATTATTATTATTATATTATTATTCTTATTATTATTATTATTATTATTATCATTATTATTATTATTTATTATATTATTTTGTGACTGAAGAAAATCTACGTAAGATCGAAATATTTCACTGAAAAGTTCTTGTTTTTCTTGAATCTATTACACTTAAATAATCAAGACGAAAGAATCTTTACTTACAATTATTATTATTATAATAATAATAATTATTATTATTATTATTAATTGTTATTATTATTATTATTATTATTATTATTATGATCTCCTTTTGAAACACGTTACAAACTTGCATTTTATTTTCATGTTCTCGATTGCTTACTCAATCTTTTCACATATCTTGAGCTTCTAAAGTAAACTCTTGTTGACTGTAGATTTACGATAAATATTGCAAATGGCGGTGTCAATTTTGTCTCTGGTAATGAACGGCTTATCGATAATCAACCCGTCAGATATGCAACAAGGAAAGCAGAATGATGTTAATGAAAACTACACAAATTAACGTTCAAAAGCTAACCTAGCAGAACGTGGAAGAATATCCAACGAAACGTAGCGTTTTGCACATCAAATCGACGATCAACTGCGCGTCCAAAAAATAGCGCCACCACCGCCACACAACAATTTAGGCCCAAACAACCCAACGGAAAGGAAAAGCTTCAGAAATCACACGAACACGTGAAAAATTCCAGACAGTTAAAGAAGAGAAACACAAAGTGATTCAGGTTGGATGTGATGATTTTGTTTTCAGTTTGGAAGGAAGGTTTAGCCTGTGTTCCAGACCAGATGGTCTGGAATACAGGCTACTTGGAAGGTTTCGACTCAGCTCCTTTTAGGCCCAGAGGTGAAAGTTTAGCTGAAAAAATGTTGTCGTTTGTTCCTCCTGGGATCTACAAGAGCCAGTACTGAATGTTTCTGTTATCAGATTTTAAGTACTCAGAGTTCCTAACAATCTTTATGTTCACAACTGTGGCTTCTTGAAAATTTCGAAACGAAGTTTTTTAATCCTTCTCCATCCTTTTTAGTAGTTATATATGATACAGGGAAGACGAGTAAAAATTTTTGCAAATTGATATTTGCCTCTCAGATTGTAAGAAATTATCTGCAGTAGCCTCTTCCAGAAAATTGAAAACTCCACTTAGTAGCAATCAGATGCCAATCCGATGTCACGAAACTTTGTCAGTGCTTCCAGTTTTAAATAATAGTTTTATCCATGACCATGGAACAACATTTGCCTTCATGAATTGACTCCCTTGTTTTTTTTGCAGTATTACAGACTGGACATGGGAATAGAGAATCGACAGATATACAAGGGGACCATGATGACAAGACGGATTTACCACAAAGCAACGAGCATGTCCTTCCAATAACTCCTGAAGCCTGCAAACCGTCGAACACCGAAACGACTTGCCAGGTTCGATACTCTTCGATATTCCTGCTGAATGCTAAGATATTTTTTAGTTACAATCACACTCTCACAGAAAACTGCTTATAACTAGCAATAACATTAATGATTATTGAATGCGCCGTTCTGGGAAATGGGAGCAAAATGCACCAACATATGGCAGGGAATAACAGTAATAGGCCTTTCTCATTCTATTGACATTACAAGATGCCTTTGCCCCCCTCCCCTCCTGTCTCGCAATCCCTCATTCCTACAGTCAGTTTACTTCTGTTGGCATTGCATCTCAAAGTCGCTCCTTGTCTCCCTGCCCACTGTGTCAAAACCATTACGAAGTCAGACAAACACGCATCCACTCCTTGGAGTAAGAGACCATCAAGAACGCTTTGATGACACCGCCTCTGATGTTTTCGTTATTGTGTGATAAAAATTGGCTATTTTTATAAGAGTGAACTGCAGGATTTCGATAGTTGCACAAACCTACCGAAAGAAAGAAAGAAAGAAAGAAAGAGAGATATCGAAGCAGCTTTGCTGATTCTTTTGAAATATACTTTGCGGCTACCCACCGCAAAAAGGTAACAATCTGTGGGATCAAACTCAAACAGAAGACTGTCAGTCTAAGAGGCTGTGAGTAACCTTATAAAAGTGGAGACACTGCCAGAAGTGAGCAGAGGTCAACTGAAAGTTGAGAAACTTTTTCAATTTTGATGGTGAGTTGTAAGGTTTTTTTGAAAAGAAAATGTACAACAAACCCTCAAGATACCTCCATGATACTGAAAGTACAGGGTGTCCCAAAAAAACTGAGCTCCATTCGTGTTCCTGCTGTGAAAGAGCCGTGGATTCAATTATCTCGGTTTTTATTCAATTGCATATGTCAGGCTTCAACTTAGAGTTTGGGACCTTGTTTGAGTCAATCTGACAACCGGTTGCTGATTTATGGTAGAGATAAGGCAAATTTAGTGGTTGCTTCAAAAACTGCACTTGTGTTGTTCTTCATCAATGTCAAAATAAAGTAAGTTTTAAAAAAGGGTTCTGGCTTCGTATTAAAATTTTTGTTGAATTTTTTAAAGGGCCAGCAATGGTGTCTTTCCAAGGGTCATACGATTTTCAAAACGATTTCCCATAAAATTTATGTGCTCCCAAGCTTCCAAACTTTGTATTCATGCTCCCTTGCTCCCAAAGACCCTATCAGAGCATCACTAGTCATGGTTCTTACAAAAGCATTTTTAGTTTCTCATCAATTGATTTTAAATTACATTGCAGGACGTTGATCTGGAAGCTGAGGTTGATTCACCAAAGAATGAAGACCTTCTTTGGGATCTGTTTTCTCAATCACCGACAGAAACTCAAACGAATATAAGGTACTGTCTGCTTGTTATTTTCATTTCGAAAGGTTGACATGCAAGATGCTGAAAAGAAGATCCAATGCCAAATTTATATGTTAGAACACCTAGCAGAGCTCGGAGGGGCTTGACTCCTAGACTGTGCGAATATGAAACCGAGTATGAACACCCTGAATAGTAGAATTCTAATCAATGACGATGTAAGGGACAGTGCAAAGCCCGGGGGTGGGGGTACTTAGTCTATTTGTCCGACAGGGATGTGTCGTTTTTCAGAGTATGTTTTTCCATCGTTAGCGCAAGAAAAATTTCGTTGATCAAGAGACCTTAAAACAGTTGATAATTTGAGGATGGTTATTTCAGTTTGCATTGCGGCCGAGTTAAAGTTTGAAAAGTGAAGAAAGACGAAAACTGTTCCTTCTTTCTTCCAGTAATGCAGATGATGGTGACGTCTCACCCACCACTGATGTCCTCAACTTTTCAATGCTTTACAAGGATTCAGAGAAGATATTTCTTTAACAACTCTGATCTTGAAAAGTCTCAGAGACTAATGGACAAGCAGTGGACTTAACATCAGCCAAGCACACCAGCGATCTGTTATTTAGTATGTACAACAGCACACAGTAACTTATATAGTACTCATTAATTGAAACCAGATCCCAGCCCAGGCTCATAGGCGTAGGAGACAGGGGCTGGGGGCTGCTGCCCTTCCAACTTTGGAAAAATTTGCAAAAATCAGCCATAATCGGGCAGAAAATCGGCCTAAAGTCGGGCAAAATTTTCGTAAACAATGGATCTTTATCGGGCAGCCCCCTAAATTTCATCCCCCCACGCTTATGCCTAGGCTCCAATTATTAAGAAAGTAAGTAGCTATGTGCGTCTTTTTCTTTGATGGTCTTGAAAGAATCTTCATGTGCATTGCTGTAATTCTAGGTACTGTGAACCTTTATAATATCCTGGTTATTTACAAAATTACAGCATTTTCATCCTCTAATCTGCTCCATGTTGTGAGTAGCTGCGTACAGACTCGACTGGTTTATTTTCAAGCAGGGATCGCGCGATCGATGGAGCTTTGGGGCAGGAGCCCAGGACACAGGCTGGAGCCCTCCAAAAATTCACTGACCCCCCGTCGGCACTTTAATTGTTGAAAATTGCTGTGCACTGTCGACACTTCCCTAACTTGATTTAATGTTTTTAGGGAGTTTATTGAATTTTGAGCCAATCAGAAAGGTGTGGTCCGTAAAAATTTTGCTTTTTCGCTCGCTGTCGGCACTTTGACAATTTTTGACCCCCCAGCATTTCTTCCCTGGCGCCATCTCTGTTTTCAAGGAGATCTCTCCTCCATTAGAGTCTGCACGCAGGCTGGGTTGTGATGTTTTTTATGCATTTTCCAATAAATTTTACAATAAACAAACAAAGGTTAAAAGACGATGCCACGAGGAGTATAGAAATGCATAGCAACCCTGTGATTATAACATTTAACATAGAGATGCAAATTAGTATTACATTTAGATATTACAAATAACATGCTACAAATGGCAAATCAAAATTAACGATTAGAAACGATTTCGACTCAAAATATCACAAAAAATAAATGTACGAAAGAACAAACTACACGAGAGAAGAGACACAACAATTTTACGAACCAATTGAAACCGTACAGAGGCCTGAATGTACTTTAACGTTGCTTCAAGGATTTTTGTATTTAAACAGAAGGATAACTTTTCGAGGTCATACAGGAAGATTTGAAGTAATTTTCATTTGAAGGGTTTGTTAATTTGTTTGTAGATTCGTAAAATTTTTGATGAATGAATGAATAACTCTTATCTCAGCTCAACTACTGCAGTGTTGATCCATGGTTTCCTCTTGGACCAAATTTGAGTTTTAGAGTCTGAAATTTTAGCGTTCCAGAATGTCCACGAGATTTACTCCGCGAGTCTGCAGAAAGTTGCTTTCGTTTTTCTGAAATGCGGAGGATGATCGAAATGCTCCTGCGATGCAGCAGCCAAATCCAAAGTGAGGCAACTTCCGATCGAGGTTGCACTGAACCAGCAGAGGAAAAGGAAAAGATGGGAGATTGTTGGAAGGTGAGACGTTGCAGCTGTAGAGAATGACCTCTGGTTGCAGTTGCATTGACCTCTGGTAACAGAAGCATTCCATATGAATACTGCACAGCAAATATTGGCTATTGATACTCGATATAATACTTATCGATCACCAAATAATCCACAGCTTCGTAAGTATGCAACACAGAAAAATAAGGTATCCAGCTTGCTTTTAGGCCCATATATACGATATGACGGCTATGACGGGCCGCATTCGAATTAACTGATGTGAGGCGCGACATATCGTACAAATTTTGGCCTGGTGGCGTCATTTTGTAACAAGATGTAGATCTGTAAAAGTCAATTCCACAAATTGAATCAAAGTGTCCAAGTTACAAGGTGTGCAGAGTAGGGCAACTGCACACCGGAGATTTCAATAGGATAGGGTATTCAAAAAAGAAAATAGAGAACAAAGGGAATCTCGCCTTCCCTGCACACCGGTGATTCATCGAAAAGTGCCATACTCTATAGACTGAAAAGTTTTTTTTCTAAAACTTTGTGCAAGTTTTCTAAAAGACTTATTTATAGCCAGTCTCTGGAAATTTACTGATGGCAGTGCGCACTTTAATCTTTAAAGTAAAACAAACTACATGTAGGAGTGGAGTTGTAAAGCGCGCTAGCCTATGCGTTAAAGAACCAAGAAAGCTTTTCTTCAAACTATGGACAAATGTTTATAAATATGTAAAGAATGCCCATGCAATCAGTTGCCAACTGCTGATGTATTGCTGGGCCCTTGCACCATCACACGTAGCAGTTGTTGGAACTTTTTAACTACAGTACCACACAAACAAAGCATTGACACTAATTATTTTTTATTTGCATCCAGTTTTATCACACAGCTACTTATTTTGGATTTAACAGCAGTTCATATATGAACAGCCAGTTAATCATAATGTGTTCTGTAAATTCACAAATTTAAGATGCTGGCTTTTGAATCTATTTATTCAAAACTTTTCCACCTCAGTGCAAATGTTTTGTGATTAACGAAAATTCTAGGAGAGCTGATCATCATGTGACAAAGTATCTGCCTAGCAAGTAAAAAATCAATATGGCATATGACAGAGCAGAAACTGCATAAAATGACGTCATCGAGCAATCTGAGATAAGGAAGTGTTTGGACCAATAAGCTTTTTGAAGTGATAAATCGGAAGTGTAAGGCCATAGGAGGAAAATATCAAGTGTTGCCTAATTTAGTGATCTGTTGCGGGGAGCTAGGGGGTCTCAAATTTACGAGTTTTTGCACATGCGTTCGCAATGTCTACCCTGTCAATCCATATTCATGTTCAGAAAGACTTTCATTCAATGTCCTTGACAGTTCCAGGGTTATTGAGACATTTAAGACATTTCCAGTTATGACAAATCTGTTGCAGACTTTTTTACAGCGAACTAGAATCAGGCCATAGTACTTAAAGTTTCTTAATTTAACATAAAATTTTGTCCATTTTAATACTAAATGTTTCTCAATTGTTTTCTTATTTTATGAATTCATGAATTATCAATGTGGTTGGTAACACTGCTGCAGATGTATTTCTTGATATTTAAGGCATCATATAGCAATAAACAGTGCTCTATCATAATGAAAAAACAAACGGTTAGTTGATATTGCAAAATATTAAAGGTTCAATGATATGTTTGCCATAATATCCATGCTTTTAACTTTGTAAAGTTTCTTAGTACTTCTCAGACATAGTACTAGAGTTTCTTAAAATTTTGCCCATCTTAGTACTAGTATCTTATAAACCAGTTTCTTATAAAAAAACATGTAGATGGATAAATTAGTATTATTGATTTTTTTTGCAGCAATTCTCCATGCTTCATCATCATAATTAAATATTGTAAAAGCACACACAGCTATACTTATTAATGACAATACACAACTAAAAGTACATGTTTGAAGTCCCTATGTGCAAGAAACTGAAAGAGCAAGCCCAAAAGAATAATGATTAAAGCAGAGAACCAGGGGGAAGAAGACTATTAAGAGTTAAATGAAGGATGATCATGCAAAGTAGGTAGATTTTGGGGGACTATCACAGTTTCGCAACACTAGATAGGATTTTAGTAGTGTTTTGGTAGGGTTCAGTTAGGACCAGTTTAGGTACAGGTGTGATTCTGTAATTGTGCCAACTTTCTTGGGTAATGGTTAGCTCTGTGTAACACTGAGAAATCTTCCAACAGTGCTGCATGACTTGATTCGTTGAATCATTACTGTATATATTTCAGGAACATTGTATATCAAAAGAAGGACACAGCTACTCAGTGACAAAGCAAAGAAAGAGGTTTGTGACTTTTTGCGAAATATTTTGCTGGCAAGAAATTTCTTACAATTGATCAAAATTTGTATTTCTCAGATTGTGCCAGATTTACTGCAAACTTTTAGGCATAGCTTCTTTGTCAGTGAGTTACATTACAGGTCCTGCACACATTAAGCAGTTTTACTGCCTAAAGGCTGATTTCCAGTCAGTGGAATTTTCCGAGTGGACGGAAATTCTTTTGTTTGCGAGAGAAAATGTCGCTCTGAAATTGACTAGATAGTTATGGCTGAGCAACTTTTGATTGTCTAAAATTCGGCCCGCTCGGAGAATTCCGCTGACTGGAAATTGGCCTTAAGAATTCTTGCTGGAAAAATTTTCAGGCAGATTCCATTTACCTGATGCTGGCAGAATTTGAAAATGGCATGAAAATGTGCCGTTTTGGCCTCACCTGCAGAATTTGGTGTCGGTTAGCAAAACAACAAATTTTGCAATTCTGCCATTTTCAAATTTTTCCGGCATCATGTATATAAATGCACTTTGCCGGTAGAATTTTATGGTGCTCTCAGTGCCAGGCTAATTTTCAATGCTCCCTATTGCCCTTATTGTTGCTGTTATGTTATTCATCTTGATTGATTTTGATGTCAATTATTTGTCTATGGAATCAGCATAAAATTTTACCAGTATTGTGTTTTTTGGAGGCCAAAATGGCACTTTTTCATGATTCTTTCCAATTCTACCAGCATTGTGTAGATGGGAATTAGTTTTCCAAGGTGGCATAAAATTTTGCCATTTTGAAATTCTTTGACATTGTGTAAATGGGGTCTCAAGTCACATCATCACCATTCACCATTGCTCATCATCACCATTCTCTTTGTAGTGTACAGATGTACAGTACCATCTTTGATTGATAATTTATTTTACTTACTGAAAAACTAACCTGTATAAATATGAAAGATTATTGAAAAATAAAGAAATACAAAAAGCACAACTGTTTTTGAAAAATTTTTCAATGTTAAAATCTTCTTCAGATAAACTTTACAAGAGGAAAGCCAAGTATTTATGCTTTTAAAAAATCTTATTTACATAACATATGTACATACACAACTTTAGTTAAAGGCTCTGTTTCATCCAGCATTCCTTGCACGTGTCGTCTTTTGGTTGGCCCTTGTTTGTTGCCATTTTCATGGCCCATGAAAATGGCGACAACAAAGGCAAACCAAAAGACGACACATGCAAGGAATACTGGATTAAACAGACCCTTTAAAGTCATCATAAAAGTGTTTCAAACAATGGGAATAGATTTACCACCAAAACATTACAAAGTAATTCTTTTAAAGTTGAAGATGACTCCCAGTAAATAGCCATTGAATTCTATGTGTGGCACCACTTATCAATTCTCCTAGGACTTGAAACTCTACTAAATTGGGACTAAATTGGAGCCATTACCTTTGTAAAAAATACCCACCTAATAGCCCTCCAAGGATTTGCATAAAGGGTTATTAGCGTTAGATTATCATTACTTTAATTTATTATTATCATTTTCATGATGCCAATTGGATGCCCTTCTAAAGGGTTGTTTTTCACTTTGTTATTTAGTTCTTTTTGAAGTCCTTTTTGGATTTCTCTAATATTAGCTGGGATATCATTCCAAGTCTTTGAGGCAGAGTCATAAAATTCTTTTTTTGGCATTTTCTGTTTCAAGCTTTTGGGGGTTGAAGAATTCTTGTCAAAATGTTAAGAGTGTTTGTCATATTAATTTCACAAGTCTTGTTCTATAAAATCTTTCTCTTCAACAGAAAGACCCAAACATCAGGAGGCAATACTTCAGCTTAAGGAAGCAAATATTGGCAAGAAAATATGGTCCCATCTCTGTTTCAGGAAGTGTAAGGTAATTACTCATTTTCAGTACTCACAGTACTCACTTCTCATTCACGTTACTCATTCATTGGTTTGTGCTTCATTACTCACAACATTTCTTTGTTGATATGGTTCAGTTACTGTAAACTCACTGTGAAGTGCTAAAATAGCATAGCCTGTGTTCCAGCCCCAAAAGTAAAGGGTCTGTGTAACCATCACAGATTCCTTGTTCAAGAGTTGAGTAGGATTGTTTCAGAGTTTTGAATAATTAAATACCAATTGTTGGCCGAATCTAAAGCAAATTATTTGAAATCAAAAGAGATGTCCCTATTCTACAATCTGATCATTATTAAGTTCCGTTGCATCATTTGAATGCAATTGGTCACAGCCAATGATTTGACATCATATTGCAGAAAGGCTTTAATGGCTCCATTGTTCTCTTTGTTTGAATTTGCTAAATTATGTCTAAGGCACAGAGTCTTTTCAATCATAAGTTTGAAAGAGTTTGTTGTTGCGTTGCCACGTTACTAAGCATAATCAAGACATGAATATTAATTTTCCCCAGAATCTGGGGAAAACTCTTAAACAAGGAATCTACAATGGTTACACAGACCCTATACTTTTTGGGTCTGGAACACAGGCTAAAATAGTGCAGAAGTCCCCTTACAGGGGGCCACCATATGCCTGTGACATACAGCCTGTGACTAAACGTTTATGAAGTTCACATGTTATAATTCAAGATGCTTGAGGTAGAAGGTATTATGCTCTTTTAACTGACCATTGCACTAAAGATTGTGCAAAGAATTTTTTACCAAGCAGGTTATGAAAACCTACCTGACCATGCAACCTGGTGGTTTGCAGGAAATTTTCGTTTCATGATGTTCTACAGGAAATTTGTCATAATAAGTTCTTTTTTGTTTCCCTCCATTTCCCATTTGTCAAGATAAAAGAAATGTTATATTAAGTCAACAAAATTTACCTTATATACACTGGTAAGATCTTTGTATGCGGGAAATACAATCACCAAGAACTTGAGTCACATGCTGCTCAGAAATCAAATTTCATACAACATGTGTAGTTTTACACATATTGCACAGTTATAATTGGTTCCTGACACCTTTTTAAGAAAGCTGGTTGTTTTCAAGTTCTCTTCATTGCAGGAATTTAACCACAATCACTTGTCTGGTTGCAGGAAAGAATATATTTTTTCCTGTCCTGTAATACCATACCATGATGCAATGCATCCTGTAGAATCATCAAAAACATTCATAATTGGCATGCAATGGATCTTAGTAAAGTTCATCGCTGCTATCCAAAAGGAAATCATGTATTCAGAGTTAGTCATGCAGAAGATGGAGGTAAGGAATTGTTGATCTAACGAAAGCGTCTTTATTTTCTAGGAGTTTTAGTCTGAGAAGCAGAGCCAGTTCAGTAGAGGTAAATGTCACTTTCTTTTGAAATCAGATTGAATTATTTTGATTGGGGCAGTCTTTCAATGCTTCTTTCTCAAGGGTAGGGGGTACTCAGGTTTATTTTGGATTAAGGTGCTCAGGCTGGGGCACAAAGCATCGTGCCAAAATATAATTTCTGGTAAAAATTGACCCAAAAAGTAACTCCTCTGATCCAATATACCCAAAGGTAAACAAATGATTTGTGGTACAAAATTTTAAAATAGCCTTTAGATAGGGGACTGAGTATGATAAATCCATGGACATAAAATAAACTTGTAACTGGTAGGGAAATACTATCAACTCCTGTGAAAGAACGATAATCAAAATATAAGATAAATCATGTAATCATTTGATCACGTGATTACATGATTTTCTTGCAGATTTAACATTTTTCTCTCCAGTTACAGGTTTCTCTTATTTTTTGATTATTGTTCTTTCACAGGAGTTGATAGTGTTTCCCTACCGATTACAAGATTTACTTTCATTCATTTGAAGAAACTATAATAGGGCCTTGATTGCAGTTATGCTTGTTGAAGGGTAATTGTTCGATAACAATGGTGAGTGAACGAATGAATGAATGAATGAATGAATGAATGGTGTTTAGAAGTCATTGTCTGCTCATCTTCTAGGCTAGCTTTGACAATCTCCACTTAGACCCATCATCACCACATGATTTTCGCCCCTCTCATCGTCGGCTGAACAGTGCAGGATTTGGCAGTGGAAGTTCATTTGGATTTGTATATAAGAATGAAAAAATGGAGGAAAATGAAAAAGTTGAAGGTGTCACTCCAACAACTGATGCTGCAGCAAGCAGGTTAGTTCCTCCAAGAACTTTTTGTGTGTTGACGTACTCCAAAGGCAGGGTTCAAAAGTATGAAAACTCTTGTTTGCCAAATGTGTGACAATGAGCCAAACTTCCTCAATCAAATAATTAAGAAGCTCCTCACCCCCTGGATGGGGGGTACTTGACTTTTATTGGTATGGGGGTGTGCAATTCAAGAAAAATTTTTTTACCTGGCTCTAGAAAATTGCATTCCAAATGATAACCGGCATTGGAAGAAATTGGCGTAAAGTATACTCCAAAAGGTAGAAAACGCACAGAAAAACAGTGAAATAGCTCTTCAACAACCGGCTTCAGAACAGTTGCCTTCTTTTAATACCCAGTGTTAGAAAAAAGGGAGGGAGGAGGCAAAAACGATACCGGGAAAGTAGTGCAAATCCCACCAGCAAAATATACTAAGTGCCCCCAAGCTCCTCAATTACAATGATAAACCAGTCATTTCGTCTCCAATGAAAGTTAAGAAAAACGATATTGGAAAAGATAGCCAAAGGGTGCAATCCCATGGCAATAAGAAAAAATGTGCAGATGACATCTTTTTCCCGTGAAAAGAATGCTGTCAGAAGTTTTAGTTTTGAACTCTTGGGAGAGATGAATGCCCTTTCGTGTTGTTCTTTGTGAAGAGAAACTTTAATTAGCTTATCTCTGAATGACTTATTTGGTATGGCTGCATAATAGTTCTTCTCGATCTCATCTTCTCTGACGATTTTCTGCGAGCAGTACTTGAAAATATTCAGAAAACTGTTCTCTTAATAGACGCACGTAGGTACCACATGAAGACTTTAAACTTTTCTGCACATATTTTATGAAGTAGAAGATTTGACCGTGATGAACTGTCTTTTACAGAGCAATGGCTGGGAATACGTCACTAAGTGAGAATTATGCGTTTGCAGGAATGTCCCATATATTTGATCAGCATGCTGATGCTGGTTAGTGAATCTTTGCGTTCTCTTTTTTCGCTTGATTTTGCTTTATTTAACAATAAGATTAAACTTTGAATAACAAAGTTGGTTTTGCGTGTACTACGTCGTTTGTTTATTGCAACCAATTAATTCTTTTAAAAAAATACGACTTTGAACTTGAGAGGTTATTTTGACCGCGTTTCGAGCATTATTCATCAGGTTTCAAACCACACCTGATGAAGAGTAATGCTCGAAACGTTGTAAGAATTATCTCTCAAGTACCAAGTCGTATTTATTTACAAGAATTAATTAATTGCAAGATTAAACGTTGTTTTACATAGATTGTGTTGACAAACCGTGTTCTAGACACAATTAAAGCCATCATTTGTACTGTAAGAATGAACTACGAAAGTGAAACTTTTGTTCCAAAACTTCTAAATTTCTCAATCAAGTGAGAAAGTGTGTCAGATTTTATGTAGTTTTTCTCGTCTTTGGCGCGCTTCGCTTTAGAATAGCCAATATGTGAGTACATTTGCCCCATCGGTCCCTTAAGGGAACGATCAAATGGATTTAGGAAAAAGACTCAGGGAAAGTCTAACGTATGAGGCGCCTTTTTGTACGTCTTTAAAAAAGGCTACAGAGTGTTGTCTGGTGGCTCACATTAGGGAGTTTACGAAATCACGAGCGCAACAGCAACGCAATGTTGCTTTTATTTCAAAACTTTAGATTCGAAAGATTCCTTGTTTTCTGTTCGAATTCGCCTCCCTCGAGAGGCTCTGAAGTTGTCCTTAATTCCACAACTTGGAAACCCTATTTATGGCGTTCTGTGCCGCAGATCTACGCCTCCGAAGTAAAACTCAGTCTTTTTGAATGTTTTTCTTAAAAAATGTATGGTTTTCAGACATCTCTGAGTTATAGGAGGCCGTATATTGATGTTTTGGATGATGTATCAAAAGTAGCGTACCGAAGCAATACTTCCTTTGCAGATATCAAATGACGTTCTGGCTGGCGTTGCCGTCCTGGTTTCGTAAACTCTCTAAGTATTGTTGAAAACTGCTGTTCTTCATAGTCAATGTCGAACAATGAAGTTGTTAGCTTGGAACATGAAGATGATTCCAGCATTTTCTTCCCAATTCTCGCACGATATTTTTGGAACTACCAACTTGCAAGCAGTTAATCTCCAATTCTTTGGTTCAGCTTGAAAGAAATCGCAAAGGTAATGCTCACATTTTGATACTACTGTATCTTTTTTCTTTTAGTAACCTCTATCAAGTTTGGTCACAATGACAAATTCAGACTGGCCTGCAGCTCAATGGATGGTACATTGTCTGTTTGTAACTTGAACACATCTCCTCCGTCTGTCGTTTGTACACTTCGTGGTCATGCCCAGGGAGTTTTAGGTAATTGCAAATTTTTTCATCGCAGTGAAAGTAGCTAAGTCTTAACTGAATTGATGTATGTATCGCTATAACTTATGCCTAACAAGGACAGATTTTATAATACAATAGCAAGAGCTGCTTTGATTGACACCTCAATTCAAAGCGATTAGCGACTGCAAGCAAAGGGAATTCTCTCAACCAGTAAATCAAAACAAGCAAGGTCGCGAAAGTTGCCCAAGACTAAGTAGGGCAAATTCTCGCCTTGTGCAAATAAAAGATGTTTTTCAGAGAAGTTATCCAGCAATGTCAAGATCAAGTGATTTTCCAAAGAAATGATTCCAGCGTTGTATCAAAATTTTTACCACATATTTAGAGGGTTAGCAATGTTGTCTATTCATATGAGAGCACTTTCCACCTTTGAAAAGATGTGGTGATAATCTTAATACGATGCTAGTGTCCTTTCTTTGAAATTTTACTTGATTTAGACATTGCTGGAGAGCAACAGAAGTGTTGTTTTGAAGCAACCATATATTTTGCCTTTTCTTCACCATAAGTCAGCAACGAAGAGCCAGATTGACTTAAATAAGGTCTCAAACTCTAAGTTGAAGCTTGACCTATGTGATTGTGTAAAAACCAAGATAATTGAATCTACAGCTTCTCCAAAGTAGCTCCACAAACGGAACACAATTATTTCGGGAAACCCCGTATATAATACAGTATCTTAGCAACAAAGGGATGGCTACCCAGAATCTAGAAAAAGTTACGGCTCCACGGCTTTGAGCTAGAGAAATGTTTGCTTGTTAATATCATACTTGAAGAAAGTTTAGAAATTCTATGAACGAACTAGGGAATTTTTGGGTAATGTTGACCACAGCAATCGGTTTATAAAAGTCAGGGTTGCAAACAGCGCAAGGAGTTTCAAAACACCTAGTTCTAACTTAATAATAATAATAAAACCATATTTATACTGGTAAACATGTTCAGCAAATTAATTTGTTGCTATCAACCCAGGACCTTTAAACCTAATGTACCTAAAGTTATATGCAACAATAGAGTTTAAAGAAAATGTTAAAAATCAATAAAATCCTTGTAGTAACTCTTGAATTTCAGTATAGATGTTTCACTCTTTAGTTTGTTGGGAATTTCATTAAATATTTTTGCACCCTAGCATGCAAACGTTTTCCGTCCAGCATAGAGCTCAAATCTTTTAAAAAGGTGGGTGTAAAATTCGGTCACATTTTTCTTTGAATTAAAGTTCAGGAAAGGAACTTCAGGTAACTGGCAATAAATTTGCCGTGGCAATTTCTCGATACCTTCACTGCTTTCAAAATGGTGGCATTTACTAATTTTGAGGCTGTGACGTCATCAAATTTCTAAATCCTTAGCTAGAAGAGCAACAGATTTCTGCTTGCAACCATGCTGTAGACCTTCATAAACTATGGTTATCTTGAAGATTGTATCAATTTCTCTCGATTAATTCAAGATTTACGATGACTTTAATTTCTTCAAAATTTTCGATGAATTTTTGAAAAATAAGTCAAAATGCCGCCATTTTGAGAATAATCAATATATCAAAAAATTGCCATGGTAGATTTACAGCAAATTACCCAAAGTTCCTTTCAAGCGCATGACTTCAAAGAAAAATGTGATACAATTTTACAACCACCTTTTTAAAGATTTGAAAGATTTGAGCCGTATGCTTTTCCGTCCTACTTCATATTTTACTCTTGGGAGCAATGGACTATATTCACAAAGTGGGGATGGTCTAGCCAACGAAACTGGCATCTGGAGGAAAGTTTGACATTTTTCTAGACTCTGCTGGCTCCCTAGTAACTGCATAAATTATACACATGTTAGGCCTATAATAATTCTATTTTTAAATCGAGCCCCTCTTTTCTATTTTGCAGATTTTGACTGGTCCTTATCAAATGACTTCATTGTTTCTGCATCAATTGATGGCACTGCTAGGGTATGGAATTCTTCATCTGGTCAAAATGCCAGAGTTTTACCCGATACATACGGAACGCCGGTATTATCCTGTCATTTTATGCCATTGAATAATAATATGGTCATCGTATCCTTTTCTGGTGAAGAAGTTTACAGTGGGTATTCTTAAATGGTTTCCATGGACACAACACAATTTAAATAGATGTCGTTCCCAGCTCGTGAATTAGCTTTCATTTCATAGCTCCTGTATAAACATATGCGTACTGTAAGTGAATTAATGATATTGAAAAAACATTGCAGAGAGATTCACCTCAAGACTACCTAATCGCCTAATCACCCAATCATTTCGCAAAATTTCAAAAGAAATCTGACTAAGATCGAGCTCTGGCTAAAGTTCAGTACTGAAGTGTGAGTTCATTCTTCCCCTATACATAGTCACAAGATCTTGCGACTATGTCCTATAATGTATATAAAGATAATGATAATGTAATGATAATGAATATGTAAGCCAGTAATTCATTCAAAATATAACCGTCGTATTTTTAAAGAATTACTTGCTTTCCTAAACCTAACGACGTACTACACGTAAAACCAACTTTATTTTTTACTTGCCTATATAATGTTTGTATGGCTATTGCCCGGAGGGGGATACTCCCGTTATGGCCTAACAGGGAGCCCTGTCGGCTTGAGGGTCGCACTGAATGGCTACCAAATTGCCCTTTTTCCCAAACCCTTAAAACCAACTGGGGGTATTCCGAGGGCCAATTATAAGATTTCAACTCGGTACTCTCGTCCGCATGCCAACTTAGCCGTTGCAGCAAAAGTGACGATGAACTTTGAAGTTGTGTTGCTTAGTTCCATCAGTTTTGGTAATAGAAATTATGAAAAAATTCAGAAAATATTCACTACTAGATGCTAAAAAATAACCCAGTTTTACGTCCATGAACCACCATTTGAGATTTTTTGTTAAACAGATACCACCACTTGAGGTTATCTTTCAAATATTTACTTTAGCCCTCTTTAACCATGCTTTGACCCCCCTTTCAGGCCACAATGGAAGTACCCCCTGGGGGCTATCGTTTGCAACTTATCCTTAATTGATAATAGACTGGTAATCAAAAGGGATACGTTCAAGTGTTCAATGTATCCACAGGGAAATGCACGAAGGTTTGTTAAATTATTCCTCACGAGTGTCAATGTTCTAATAGGTTTTCATACATTGGTTTGTTTATTTGTCATCAGAATCTATACACCACTTCAATTAACAGCCTCGTTTTGGAAATCATTCAAAATTCTTTCATGTGAAACTTTAGAAGCCAAATTCGGATTTCGTGCCCAAACTGTAATCTAGGCGCAAGTTTTTATGTTGTTGGCGGTCACACCCGTCACACCATTGATTTTATAGCGACGTAAAGTTGGGAAATCCATAAGGGATTAGACCGTGAAATGACTCGGGGTGTACAGCTTCACCCCGAACGACTTTTCACGGTCAAGTCTCTTATAAATCTTTGGACTTTTCATTGCCATAAAAATAAACGTTATAATTGTTAGCCATTTAAAAACAGGTATCTACACTAAAGTTTGGGTGCTAAATCCGAATGTGGGTTCGAAATTTCCGCATTAACAATTGGAAGAAATTTCGCAAATTTCCAAAACGAGGCTGCTTAACTGAAGTGATGTATTGCTGTCTTCCAAAAGAAAGTAATCTAAATTGAATATTTGGTACAGTTAAGGATCTGCCATTGTCCATAAATATTTCAGTTGCTATCGTCAAACACTGCAGCAGCAAGTTGGGCCCAACAGTTATTTTTTAAATTTCTCAAATGTTTGAATGTCTTCGGTTAGTGTAATCTCTTTGGGCGAAGCACGGGGCATGAAAACCCACCCGACCTTGTCACCGGGCGGCCGCAGGTAATTTTCCATTCATAGTATCCTCCAGGAAATTTCTCAAAATGTACCTTTTTTCATGTATTATGCACAGTTTTCGCATTTTTCATAATGAAAGTTACTTATAAAATCAAGAAGTTACCGAACATAGATTGTAACAGTTCTTGCGAATATTGTATACAAGAGAAATTAGATAAGTGGAGACTTTTATTTCCCTGATGCCTCTTGGAACTCATAAATAATTTCGTTGTTTTTTTTGTGCAATTATTTTAATTCGATTACCAAAACTCTAGCTAAACAATATATATACATAATAGACATAATTATGTATATTCGTTCATGGGTTTCCAACTTAATCAGCTCCGAACTCCCTCCAGATTCATTGCCAATATTTGAAACATAACCCCTTTAAGAAAGCTCGATGTTCTTCTTGCACTAATTTGTGCTTGCAGGAACTTTCAGCGTTAGTTTTGCTTGGTTGCAGGGAGTGAAATATTTTTTCATGCGCTAGCAAAGCATTCCAAGTTTGTTGTCCTAATGATACGAGATTTCTTGATGCAAGAGTAACTGTATTTGGTCTGTAATGAATTGATTCATCGAAGTGTTCATTGGAAGTGTTCTTTGAAACAGGCAATATTGCTATTGAATTTTCGACTGATTAACACACAATTCCGTAGATGCTTGGAGGCTTTTATATAATCAGAAAGTATTTAATGTGTGCCTCAAGTATTATGCATGATTTACACGCTGCAAGGTTTGTCTTTTTGCTCCAGTTTCTCTCTAAACTTGGTTAGGTTTTTTAGGCATCCTATGTTCAAGGACTCCCCGTGTTTGAGGCATCCTGTGTTTGAGGCTTCTGTGTTGTGTGTAGGGGCTCAAGTCTTTCAAATCGTTAAAAAGGTAGATGTGAAATTGAATCACATTTTACAATGCATTCTCATCGAATGAGCACGATAATTTTTTTATATTTCAATAAAATGTTCTTTGTTTTCTAGGGTGGCAGTGTGAAAGCGCTCGGTCCAGTTCGAGCTCTAGAATTTGATACATCTGGAACTACGTTATGGAGTGGAGATGATAAGGTAACGAATTTTTCGCCGTACTCTTCTGTTCATGTTTTTATGAACCCCGAAATGATAATTGTTTTACTTCAGTGATTTGTAGAGCGATGCTTTTTGGTAAAGACTTCTCCGAGAAAGATTGTTTTTAATTAATTCAAATCTATCCATGAAGTGTTTGAGAATTTGCTTGAAATCAGCTGAATTTGATGGCTTCATATGATGAAAGTCGAATGCAAATGTTTTTTCATGGGTAGTTAGACACCTCAGTTTCGTCTCAGTATATGTGCTAATGCGGAGGCACTTGTTTATTTTTCTGTGGAGGAGGTGTCGAAAGAACAAAGCAGCGGCGATGAAGCAAAACGCGGTGTCTAACCACCCATGGTTTTTTGTACTGAATTTGATTTTGTACTAAATTGGATTTTTGCACTGAATTGGTACTCAGCAGAGCAAAGGCATCGAATCTTTGCAAAACGTAACATGGAATGTGTAAAATGTTTTTCTTTTTTCCATCAAATGAATTGATCGAATGGAACTTCAACTAGCGTGAAGCTCCAATCTTTCAAATTGTGAAAAGGTGGATGCAAAATTGTATCACATTTTACTATGTATTGAATGACTTGAAAGGGACTGTCGGCAATTTGTTGTAAATCTCCCGTGGCAATTTCAATCTCCCGTTTTTTCAAAATGTCAGCATTTTGATTATTTTTATGCAATTTCATCAAAAACTTGCAAACAACAAGAAGGGGAGTTTTGCAAAAGTCCAAAGCCTATGTTAACCAGCAGACGATACCTGCATCACTGCAACTGCTTTTACTTTTTTTTTAGGGTTCAGTCTTTGCATTCTCAGTCAACGCTGCTGGAAAATTGCAAAGAACTCGGAGGTTAGTTCTTATTCTCTCTTTAAACAACGGTTTGTCTAAAAACATAGAATCATTGCCCGTTAAAACCGCCTGTGCAGAAAGATACCGTATCTTGCAGATTGTATTTCTCATCTTTGACAACTGTCTTTTTCATATTTCGTCGCTTTGATTAGCCACTATGGTGCAGTAGCAGAGGCAGTCCTTCCATCCTCCACTATCTGTTGTTGCCAACACGAGGGTAACACCGAGTCTAGTCTGCTTATTTGTCGATATGCTGTACTTCTGCACTAGACTTATGACGATAAGTCCCTTATATCCCTGCGGTAAACCTTTCTCAAGAGGGACTCATAATGAAAAAGTGAAAAACTTGGCCCTATTTTCTTCAATCATCAATGGAATTATGAAAGAATCACAGCTTCAAATATCCATCCCGTGGGATTGTTTTCAATTCTTCAATCGAACATTCTATCACATTTACACCTTAACAATAGTAATTCACAAATCTCGCAATCTGATTGGTACGTTAGGAATTGCGAAGTTTGGGCCTAAATAGGGCCAAGTTTTTCAGAGTAATACTATGAGTCTCTATTGCCTGTAGCGCCATCATCAAGTCAAAGAGCACAGGGCAACGAGAGACTCATCATCATCAATCTACTTCTGCACTGCACTGGATTGTTCGAATACGAGAGTTCGATACAAAATGACTTGCTGGTATTCTGATATACTTTACTAAACTACATGAGAATACCAGCAAGTTACATCATATCGAACTCTCGCATTCGAACAATAGACCTTTTAGCTATTCTGGGAAAGAATCGGAATCGAACGATGTTATGATGCAATTTGAAGAATTTTCGAATGTGCATAATAGCAATAGAACCTCTAACACCACTCGATCGAATCTCACATATAGAATTGTATAAAATTAACGCTCGATTTAGGCTCTTTTGTAGAATAGCTAAAAGGTCTATTATGCAGTGTAGCGCAGAAGTATAGCTGTGGAGAAGTGCAACAAACAAAACACAATGATAGTATACCATTAACGATTTTAAGATTCCAAACTTATTATTGTTCAGTTAACTTCCTGCCTGGGCTTCCTGTTTGGTTTGATTAGTTGGTGATCTGCTCATCTTGAACTATATTAATTCATTTGTAGGATAATAATTGCAGATGGATGTCCTGTGACATCAATATCTTGCCGGACCTGGATAAGCCGTGAAGCACGTGACCCTTCTTTGTTAATCAATTGCATGAATAACTCGCTTTATCTTTTCGGGTGAGTTCCTTTGAAATTTGTGCTTTTCTATATTATGCATGAAGTTAAGGCAGCCAGGGATTATTTGAATGAGAAGATAGAGAGATGGACACATCCTAGTTAAAGTGATCGAATGGCCCATTTATGTAGTTACATTTCATCGCAAATTTGCTTTCATCATTGACAGCTTTATTTTGATATTCAGTTCAGCGATTTGAAGCTTTTTCCTTTTAAGGTATCCAACATAAACTTAGCTAGATTTGAATTGCCAAGATGAAAGTCGTTAGGCCAAGTTACTATACTATACTATACTATATACTATATACTATATACCATATACTATGCGCATACTAACCGGTTTTGTGTTGGGCAAGAAAATATAAAGCCCGAGGTCTTATAAGTACAGACCGAGCTTGCGAGGTCTGTGAAGTAAGACCGAGGGCTTTATATTTTCCTGCACAACGCAAAACCGGTTAGTATTAGTTTTATCACCTGACAGCTTCTAATATTGACTTGTATTCCTTCGTCAAACACATTTTGTTACTGACATGTCGTTTGAGTTAATTGTAAATGTCACAGGCCTAAAGCAGTTTTTGTGGTGACGAAAACACGTCCTTGTATCGTATTATACAAGGCTACGGGAAACCCGCAGGAAAAGTACCATTAACCAATAGGAGTAGTCGGATTCTGAATTGCCTCGCTTTTGAAACTTCGGTCAGGTAATAATATACTATACAGGTTACTATTACTATACCATACTATACTATACTATACTATACTATACTATACTATACTATACTATGCTATGCTATGCTATACTATACTATACTATACCATACTATACTGTGCTATAATATACTATATAAGTTACTATTGCTATACTGTACAGCTATACAATAGTATCAGAATGATACCCCAAGGAGCAAGAGACTATGACTACCCTGGGGCTAATTGAACAGCTGTCTCAAATTACATGCCACGGCTGAGACAAAGCAAAGAAGACAACAAAGTTATCAAAGCAAGTTAAATAAATATCTAATCAAAACATGAGAGTCGTAACACCAAGATTTTAACCAATGATTTAATCGTCATTTTAGGATTGTCAGTTCAGATGGTAATTTACAGCTGAAATCGACTTTCCCAGTGAAGCACAAGACACACCGAATACGCTCATCATTTTGTCCATTGATGTCTTTTCGGAAGGGAGCCTGTGTTGGTTAGTATATTTGATATGATCACTACATGGTTTGTTTTGTGCAAAACTGTTTTAAGAAGCTAGTATGGCCAAAACATTATGACACTTTAATGCTACGTTTCAGAATCATTAAGAATCTTTTCAAAGCTAAAATCAAAGCTCGCTACGAAAAGGAGTCATTCAATTTGCATTTTGAGTAATATTCACTGCAATTCTTGTTCTGAGCTCCTCTATGGAACTCTTTTCTTGCCATCTTTTATATGTCAAGAAAAGGAATTATCAGTCGTAGAGACTGCATCATAATCCTAGAGCCTTGGCGAGTAGCTAATGAACACTTTTCGAGTCGAGTGGTATTTTTATACATTGTTATGAAAGAGAAGTTCAATAGCTGCCTGGCATTAGAGCTTCTATCATTATTGTGTTCGTTCAAAAATCTACAAAATTTATCAAAATATTGTTTAATCCAAATTCTTGTTTAGAATAGCCAAAAGTTGTACACTTGTTTTTAAGAAACTCCATTATCAGATCGCTGAATGATTAAGAAACTCCAGGACTGGGAAAATGTAACATAAAAAACTATTTATTTTTATAGAATAAGCCCTTAACATATTGTTACTTTATTTCTCTTGTTTCTTGTATAATAGTACTTGTACTGTACTTGGGTGATGTGTAAATATTGTACAGGCTTCAAAACCAATGTTTTGAACTTTTCTCGAGGGAACACATTGTGAACGGAACCTTTAAGACACTCATAAGAAACTTTGCATACTCAAAATCTGATAATTTTAAGAAACTTTCAGTACTGGCCCAAATTCTTAGTTTCTATTATAAAAATACGTGTATTTGTTGACTTTCTCTTTGGTAGCCACAGCTGTTGAAGTTTTCAGGATGTTTTACACCTTGCAAACCGATTAAAATCAGAGCTATCATTCTGGCCAGGAATAATTGGCTCGTTGATAAAACTTTAATTATTACGAAGTACGATGTGAAGCGCAGCAGGAGAAACCCGAAATTACGTTGTTACGCTTGAATATGCTCTAAAACTTGAATTGACCCAGCGGAATAGCTCACATTTCCCCGTCAACAACAGAGATTTATATGAAATTCATCATTTCCTCTCAACATTTTCACCTATTATCAGCTTTTATCCAGCACTGTTTTACGTCATTCAGATAGGTGGAGACGTTGCTCAAGTTTCGACTGACGTTTACATTCAGTATGGGAGGTTGTTGTTAAAGTTCGTATAACTGAATAAAAGATAAATTGATATTCTTATCAACACTACTTTGTAACTAATGCCAAGATTCATCCAATAATTGATATTTGGTACAGTATGGTCGGTCGTGTTGTTATCAGCAAAACATAGAGTTGTCCAATCAAATGACTCATCAACACAATCAAATATCATGGTTCTCTAGGAGAGGGGGGGGTCAGAATTGTTATCGACGTGTGATAACTTTAAAGGAGTCTTCCCCTCGGAGGTTTGCTTCCCCCAAACAAAGCGAAGTCATTCAGGCATATTTTTCATGGCCATGAAAATTACGCATGTATGACTCTGCCCTCGTTGAATAAAAGAGATTAGCGCCAATTTGTGGAATATTCAATAGAAACCTTAATCGATCTTTTTCATTCATCAAGGGGACAGACAGCCTTTAACCCCATTCTTTATTTATATACTTTATAGTCCCTTGGGCCTTATTCTATGCCCAATCTAGTTTACTTATCTCAAGGGAAGGGAACCTGACCGCTTGAACAAAGGCAGATTTTGTAATACAATAGCATCAGTTTCTTTTAATTCACACCTGCGATAAGCCATTTCAGAAAAAGGAAGCTCTCTCAATCAGTTATTCAAACAAGCAAAGCTGCAAAAGTTGCCCTGAAACCAGTAGGGCAAACTCTCGCCTTGCGCTCGCCAAAGGTAAGTTTTAAAAGAAGTTATGCGTCGATACCAAAAGAAGAAGAGAGGTATTCAGCCTTCTTCTTTTATCAGTACATAACCTCTTTCAAAACTACCTTTCGCCTGCACAAAGCAAGAGTCTGCCCAGCTCTTTCGGGGAAACTTTTTTTGCGGCCGTGTTTGTTTTGATTTACTTTCATTTGTCTGAAATCACTTATCGCTTTAAATTGATGTGTCAATTAAAAAAACTGATGCTTTTGTATTACAAAATCTGTCCTTGTTGCAGTAACCAGTTTTCGTATTTCAGGGAAGGGGAATCTAACTGTTTGTTTATCTCAGCGGATAGATATATTCAGTGAACTTTAATTTACTTAAAGACGGAACCAGGTATATTTTCCCTCGCATATGGAGAAGAAGCAAGACAGGTGTTTTTCCATAACGACCAAACGAATAACATTATTGCATAAACCAGCTAATTTCAAGCGCAAAACAGAAATTTACTCGGAGAAACCTGCTAGAAATCTGCTTCTTTAATGATTTTGTAAACAACGCCAAAGATGCCGAATCTTGTAAGCATATTGTCCTTTCATTAAAGTAGTACTCCCTTTTTCTACCATTTCTATATGCGACTATGTATCGTCGAAAGCTGTTGAATTTAGCTTCCAAGCAGAGTTCCAAGCTTTGAAGATTGACCTAACTGAAAATAGAGTAATATTTTTTAATTCCATTCGTGAGGCTATGTTTTGGAATGACTTTATTTAGTCAGGATATGGCGAATTTTTTTACCTACCTGCACACAGGAAGCCTACATTACAGATTACTCAAAATATTTTATTCAAAAGATTTTTGCCTTTCACTTCACTTATCCTTGTGTGTTGTCTACGTCATTTTTCCCAATTCAGGATGTATAAGTGATGAAATAAGTGCTTTTCGAGAGAGAGAACACAAAGGAACAAAGAAGCCTTTCTCCTTCTTCCGTTTTTACATTTGGCCCCTTGTTCATATGTGCTATCACTCGAAAAGTATTTATTTCATAAATCATGCACGCTGAATTGGTAAAACTGAGGAATATAGCACACAATGATAAGTGACAGCAAGGAAAACATTTCTGAATAAAAGAGTTTTGAGTAAACTGTAGTATCGGCTTCATGTATCCTGCGAAGAAATTTTGAGCAAAATTATGACAAAGTCTTTTATTCATTTCAGTAACTGGCAGCGAAGACATGACTGTGTATTTCTTTAATGTCGAGAGAGCAGATCAGCAATGTTTGAACAAACTCCTTGGCCACTCTGCCCCCGTCTTAGATGTTTGTTGGAATTACGATGAGAGTTTACTTGCGTCCTGTGATACGGAGGTAAGCATTGACCTACTGATTTAAATAAAATCAAATGGCAGTGTCTCTTCTGTATTTCATTTGTTGCTGTGTTGTAACCATTGGCTGTAACTCATATTTAAAGCGTACAGGATTTTAAAAGAACTCGTTTTTAAAAGGCTAGTTTTACCGTTGTTGAAATTTTAGAATAGTCTACAGGGTGTCCCAGAAAATTTGTGCCCCGTTTGTCTAAAGACCACGACAAAGCAGCAAAAGGTCGTCACCACATTTTGGCATGATGTTGCTCGCAAGATGTTAAATTAAAGTTTGCTTCCATCCCCGTAAAAATCCGTTAAGAAATGATGGAGCTATGACGTTCAGAAGACCAAATTTCTCTGATTACTGAAACCAGCGGTCGGCCATTTTGTATTACTATTTTTGCAACGATAAGCAGCTTCATGGATGAGCTGAAACAGTAGCCTCCAATCTCATAGCTCTCGCAAAAGTTTCAATAATCATCAGAGACTTCAGCTATTTCTTACCCCACGATCCTTTATTGAATGTCAAAACGAAGACGAGGATCCCATGATGAAATAAACAATCGAAAGGCAATGACTAAAATATAGTCACATTTTGTTTGCAGGTGTGGTGAGTGCAGCAATTATTTAGTTTATCTATCAGTTCAAAATGAGACAATACAGCTCCAAAAATCTTTGCCCTTCTCATTTCTTTTAGTTCATTGTCTTCGGTAGTAAATCAACAATTGCTTGTAACAAATGAAGGAAGAAATCTGTGCAGGGATACGCTAGGGATGGCGACAAATTAAATGTGAAATATATTTTTGTCGAAACTTTTGATTTTTTATTACTTTGGGAATTCTGATCTTCACTTTTGCATTTTATCAAAGATCGTGGGGTAAAAACTAGTCTAACTCTCTGATGATTATTGGAACTTTGATGAGAGCTATGACATTAAAGGCTGCTATTTCAGTTCATCCATGAAGCTTTTTATCTTTGCAAAATAGTAAGATAAAATGGCCAACCACTGGTTTCAGTCAACAGGCAGATTTGGTCTTCTGAAAGTCATAGCTCCATCATTTTTCGACGGATTTTCACGGGAACGGTGGCAAACTTTAATTGAACATCTGAAGAGCAACGTCATGGAAAAGGTTAGTGATAATCTTTTGCTGTTTTCTCGCAATCTTCAGGCAAACGGGGCACAATTTTTCTGGGACACCCTGTAGTACTAAACTTTTGAAAACGACGATGAAACGGCATAATGGAAAACCCAGACCTAAGACCAGTGGGACCGGACGCTAACGGACCAGACCCATGGGGAATAGCCATTCATTTTCATGTTTCCCAGACTACGGATGGGATACTTTGATTTCAGACTTTTTGCTTTTTGCGTACATTAGAGCGTGTTCCCAGGTTCCAAGAAAGCTCCCTGAGGTTTAGAAATGCAGAATCCTAAAAAGATAGCCACCACAGTACTTTAATCAGCAAGTAACAAGGGTAGATTTTGTAAGACAATAGCATCAGTTACTTGTGTTGACACCTAAATTCAAAGAGATTTGTGACGCAGACAAAGGAAATTCTCTTAACCAGGAATTGTAAACAAACAAAGACGCAGAATATCTCTGAAACCCAGGTAGCTAGCGCGCTTATTGTGCATTTCAGAAATGGTTTTTAAAAACAAACACGAGCACATATCGAAAGAAGGAGAATGTATCGAAACATCTACCATGGGCAAACAAACTCCTTCTTTCGATGTAGGCTCATGTTTGCTCTAAAAACCAGTACTGGCATGCACAACGAGCGAGATATCTGCCAGGGTCTCAGAGAAACTTTGCGGCTCTGTTTCTTTTGAGTTACTGGTTGAGAGAATTTCCTTTGTCTGCAATCGAAAATCGCTTTGAATCTAGGTGTCAACAAAAACAGCTGATGCTATTGTCTTACAAAATCTGTCCTTGCTTCAGTAAGTTGGACAACAAAGCATTTATTGAACTCTGTTATTGCAGAATGTTGCCTGTTTCCTTCTTATCTGTTGAGCGTACCGACAGTTTTGGATTGGCTCACAGCTTTCAGCGTTTATTCTTCGAAATCAATGAACCTTTTACCAAGTTGCTTTCTCTTCATTTCGGCTCGTAATTTTGTGTCAATGTGAAAGAAAACATGATACATCAAATCATGTGATACAACGATACAGCATTATCGATTTTCAGCACGTTTCTCAAATCTCAAACAACGAAAGTTTTCTTTCACTATTGAATTTACTGGTATGACTAACATAACTTTTCTGTTGTTTTCAGGGAACGGTAATAGTCTGGAAGCGAGAACAACGAGCCTGAGGTATGCAATACTTAAAAACGGCTAGAGAAATTTTAACAACAATTTCAAGTCAGAATTTTTTACAAGTCAAATGTAGATAGCGGAATGAATCAGGCTAAGGAAAGACAAACTCAGTTCACTGAAGCTAAATAAGCTGGAAATCGTACTACATACTTTTCTCACTTTTAGATAGAAAGTTATGTCCGAGGGACAAATCATTCCAAAAATCTTGTACACTTTTGTAATAAATTCTAAAAAAATCTTCTAGAATCTCAAAAGATCTTGAAAATCTTGAAGATCTTCAAGAAATCGTAGAAATCCCAAAGAAAAACCTGAGAATCTTTTAAAATCTCAAACATTCCAGATTTTTACGCCAAAATGGCACGAATTCCCAAGAAATCTTTCGACAATTCTATGACAATCTCACAAATCATTTGCATCCTCAAAGATTGTGCAAAAAATTCAGAAATCTTGCAAAATCTCGAAAATCTCTGACCATCCCGAAAATTTTCAAGATCTTGAGAGTCTAAAATTCTGAAAGATTTTAAGAATCTCAAAAACCTTTGAAAGTCCGTGATAAAATCTCCAAAATCTTCGAAAGATCTGAGATATTTTAAAAATCCCAAAATGTCGCTTACTATTTTTGGATTGATTAGCCCCTGTTATTTCAAGGTCGCCTAACTCTGCGCTTGTTTAGCCATTAGCTGCCAAATTTCTCCTTGCAGACAATTATTACTTGTCGCTTGTCGCTTGTCGCTAGAACTTGGAAACCAGGATTTTAGATACTGCACTATCCTTTTTGTTCATTTCAAGATGTAATTTTTGGGGAAATTAATGTTTTGTTAAATGGAGTAGATATTTTTATCAATGACGTTAAATTTCGTGGTGAAATCTTCTGCGGTCAGTTGCAGTGAGCTTCATAAATGATTCAGTTTTCCGATAGACGTTACACAGTTTTTTTTAATATCTTGAAATCGGTGTGAAAAGTTGGGTGTTTCATTCTATGACCTATTTCTTTTATTGATGGCCTAGAAACTGTTGCTACTTATGTATTATTCTGCCGTTGGACTCTTTGAGAAGAATTGATTGCTTTTCGAAATTACGGCGTATTTCACACTTCAACTTATGTGCGGCAGTGATGTCATCAAATTTTTAAATCGTAAACCATAAGCCCGGTTTCTACTTGAGCGAAATCTTCAGCGAATTCGTCAGTGATTGGGTCAGCGAATTCGCTAAGCGTGTATCCACTCGGTGGAATTTGCAGCGAATTTGGTGAACTGATTTGGCGCCAAAAATGTGGTGTGCTCTTATTGGACAACTGAAACAAAAGATGATTCCAGCTTCTCTGTCATTGGTTCTTCGCTTGGCGAATTCTCTGGGAAGTTGAACTCCTTTCAAATTTCATGTTTGGCTAGTGAATTCGCCTACACCCGCCAAGAACAAAAGAAATTCCTATCGCGAACGAATTCGCTAAAGATTTCGTTCAAGTGGAAACCGGCTATAGAGTGAGGGGCCTTTGCTTGACACCTCATTGTAGACATCCGTTAACTATAGCCTGCGCACAGGCTTTACTATTGTTGCGGAGGAGTAAAGGTAAAGCAAATTCTGTGTGCAGGCTAGTTAACTATTGTTGTCTTGAAAATTATTTTATGATTCATCAAAAAGTCTAGAACTTGCGACTGTTTTAAGTCTGTTTTCAAAATATTTCTTGAATCTTAAACAATAAGAAGATAATTCTAAATCCGAAAATAGCGAAGTTTTCAGAAAATTCCAATGGTAGAATTGTTGCGAAATAGCGGAATTATTCTGGAAGCCACCCAGTTGACAAAATAGGTTATACAATTTTACACCGACCTTTTTACATCGATACAAAGATTTGGAACCTATATGTTCCTTTCACTCCATTCAATTCGGAGAAAGATTTGATATCCATTCACACTCGCCGTATTAAAGATTTAGCGCCTTTCTTGTATCCTGAAAATTTGAGAGAAAAATATTCATTTAAAGGACAAGTCCGGGTTTGGCTTGATTAATGCTACAAAACAAACTTACCAACTGCTGATGACGCGAATTTTTACCTTTGTTCTTCATTTTGAGGTTTATTACGGCAGTAAATTTCGTTAATAGATAACTTAGGCCAAAATCTTGTCTCTTTGTCGCTATTTTCTTGCATGAGCACACGACAAAGAGGTTAGCAACGACGAAGAGTGGGAAAACAAAATGACAGCCCTGTTTTCGTTGAAAATGACTTCGGATTACAGATTTTGTACAGTATGTGACGTGACTTTGCACAAATCGCTTAATTGAGTAAGTAATTTGAATAAACCATTGGCGCACAATAAACGCGTATCCTGTAAGAAAAAATATCTTCTCGTGTAAAAGAACAACAATAATATAAGATATAACTTACTATAACTTAATGAAAAGAATGGAGGAGCTATTTGCTAGCTTTCGTTAGTAGAGGAACATTTTTTGACACATTCGGTAGTTTCTAACTGCTAACTAAATCCTGCGAATTCTTAACATATGTAAACAAATGATTAGTGGTACAAAATTTTTAGATGGCCTGAAGTACCGGACTCATCTGAATAGACCATGGACGAACAATAAACTTGTATCCTGTAAGAAAAACACTTTCAGCTCCTGTAAAAGGACAGCAATAATATAAAATAAACCTGTAAGTGGAAAGAAAGCAGTTAAATCTGCAAGAAAATGAGTAATCAGTTATCAAAAGGTAATTACACCAAATACGCGTTTCGTCGCAAGTTCATCAGTTTGGTTCATGCGAAGAACAGACAAATGACACGACCGGGCAGTATTTATACCGAAGAAAACAAAAGACATTTGAGAATTTTCTCTCCAGTTACAGGTTTATCTTATATAGTCGTTGTTCTTTTACAGGAGTTGATAGTGTTTTCTTACAGGATACAAGTTTATTGTGCGTCCACGGTTTATTCAGTTGAGTCCGCTACTTAAGGCCATTTTAAAATAGGTAATTTACAAGCAAAGGCAAAAGGTAGTAGAAAAAGTACGGTAAACCATGCATAACAGTATCATCTTGTAGTTGATCATAAATCACATGAAGCCCGCCCCGAACTTGTCCTTTAAAAGACAAACAGTCGTTTCGATAATGATACTTGCCCTTGCATGTTTTGCCGGATTCCAAAGCGACATATTTGCCAAAAAATTAAGTATGTATGCGAACGGTGAAGCGCCAAAACGATAAGCCTTCGATAAAAAGATTATATTTTTGATGCCTTCAACTTAATTATTCATGAAATCTAAGTAATTTTGAGATCAATCAAATGATTTTCTTTCTTCTAAAATCCGTCAGTTATTAATTACAGTAAGGCCCCGCATTTAAAAAAACCACTTAAAAGAAACTTTAATGCTACTGTAAAATGATTGGCCCCCCTACCTATAAGAAACTCTTGAGGCTCAAACCCAAAAGTAAAGTTTCTTGTATTTTTTGTACTGGTCTGATGGTCTGAGAGCATTACACTTCATACAGGATTAATTTAGAAATTGCTAGCAAGATATCGTGGATTTAACACATTTTTACATAAATTTTAATTGTTGTCCTTAACAATTATTGATAAAATACACATTTGGCGAAATATGACGGATATATCAATAGACAACACTGTTTTTGTTTTACTTTCTTGTCTAGGACTTCTCAGAATAGAAATTAGAAACTTAAGAAACTTGAGCCTAAAATATGTGAAGTATCATCGATATAAGAAACATTTTAGGCTCAGGCGTGAAAAAGTGGTTTCTTAAATGGGGAGTCTTACTGTAACACCAATTCATTTTTATCAAACATAAAATGCTGTTTTGAATTGTTAGATACGTTTTATAATTAATGCCGTATCGTTTGAATGGCTTGACGTTATCTAAGTTCAAATAGATTTCCTTTAGATGCGAGAAGAAAGTATGAATCCGCAATGTAATTGCAAGTTTAGTTGGTCTCGTCGTGGGCAAAAGGACGCAATTTAGGTGAATAGAACTTTTTTTAGTTTTCTAGCATGTGTTTGATTGGTAATTCCGAACTTTCAAAATTCTGAAAAAAGAAGTCTTCGTTGACGTAGAGACAGAAGTATATTTTCCGATCAGACACAGCCATCTTTGAGACAGCAGTTTTTCAAATTCACCATGGCAAAAATGATAATCTCTTATAACTCTGCCAAACCGTCTGCCTCTTGGAGCATTCTAAACTTATGAGACGTATGGCCTGAATGCAGACAATACCTAGTCTGCACGCGGGCTGTCGGACCCAGGAGGGGTACTTCACTATGGGATTAGACGGGGATGTGCGGCAGTTTTGGGTAGGTTTTGGCCGAAAACGCCGTCTCCGTGTGGACGCTAACCCAAAACGGATAAAAAAGGTGCGTTTTCAAAAATATCCGGATACGTTTGGACGGGGCTTGAGTTGTGTTAGAGCTTCTATCATTGTTGTGCAACAAGAACAAATTTTGTAAGACAATAGCATCAGCTGATTTTGCTTTTGATTGACACTGCAATTCAAAGCAATTAGCGATTGCAGACAAAGGAAATTATCTCAACCAGTAATGCAAAACAAACAAAGCCGCAAAGTTTCTCTGAAACCTAGGTGGCTAGCTCGCTTTTTGTGCATTCCAAAAATGGTTTTCAAAGCAAACATGAGCATATATCGAAAGAAGGAGGATATATCTAAACATCCACAGCGGAAATTTTATTTTTGTTGTTCAGAAGCGGAGCAGTAAGTAGTTTGATTACACCCAAAAAATACGAGAATTGAATCGCCCCCAAATCGACTTCTAAACCAAACAAACAAAATTTATTATTCTAAATAGGGGACACTGCTTAATTACTTGATTTCTAAAAGTTCGTGCATCACATCACACTTCCTGTTTTGTAAACAGTTCATGAAAATATGATGGTTGACAATATAAAAGCTTCAAGATATTGATCTAATCTGAATGCCATTTAAACTTTTGACTGTTATAATAGCTTCTATGCGTCAACGTGTCTTGTTTTAACAGTGCGTTTTGATTGTTTTTGGAAGAAGCATTCACGGTAGCAATGCCAGTAAGAGCCATGTGTGTAAATTTGAGATTATCATCGTCTTGGATTTCATTTGATGCTATGTCATTGCTCCGACTGCAGTTGCGCAAAAATAAGGGAGCGCTCAATTTTAATCCTGGGTTACTAGGGTGGAGGATAATTTCGCACATTTAGAGAAAGTTTCATACTCCCATCTTGAACACAGAAGAAGTTTTCGTACCCTATCATCTATCAGCAAAATGGTTTAGTACCCCATCCAGAAGTCTTTGTTTGTCAATAATACTATAAATATGGAGCGATACCATGTTGTCCCAGGCGATTTTCATACTGGTCAAGTGATTCATCATTTCCAGATGTCTGTTCCCTTTTCTTTCAATCTCAGTCGATGACTTCATCCAAAATTCTTTCAAGCAAAATAGTTTTGTACCCCCCATGAAAATTGCTCTTAAAATTTTCGTGCCCATACAAAATGAGGGAAAAAAGTTTCATACCCCTGCCAAAAATCCTCCGCTCCGGTACCAAAGATTAAACATGACTGCTCCCAAAGCCTTGCATCAGTGTATTTTTACACAGCAACGGAAGGGAAGTTTCAGGAGAATCCATATGTTGATGGTTCCTTAATGTCAGAGATTGTTGTGGGAAGAAAAATCGAGGGAATTAAAAGTTACGAGTTTTTTAGTGCATAATACACTACTTTTAATCTCAGAGATGATTAGATTTTACCCGATTCACAACTTTAAATCCCCGCAGCTTTTAAAAATGTTGCCATTAGCGAGAGTTTTCCTCGAAAGATTGCCCGATATCTCCGTCATTTGTCTTCAAGCCCGACTTTTCATTAAGTCGTACTTCATCGCCGATGATTGCCTTTGTGCATCTCTCCCTCTCATTAAAGTCCCCCTCTCTAATAAGCCCGAGACCTTTTCAGGGACCGCGGAGCAGGGTAGGCTGGGTGGGCTATAGCCCACCCACTCTTTGGTTACAGATGGCTCTATTTTCACTGGCAAAGTTTTGAAAATGATTAGTGCTTAGTCGGCTGAGAGAGAAGCTGAAACTGGAATCGTTAAACGATATACAAAACGATATACACTGAAGTTCTACGATTCTATCCGCCAAATTTTAAAGCATACGAACAGCTCGAATTGCTTCTCCTCGAAGCATTGGCGGCTTTGGCATCCAATGATTTTGCAGATGAAATTGAATACTTGAAACTACTCACTATGCTGGTGATAGTTTCTTCATGTTATTATCAAGAGGGCATTTTCCAGCAATCAAACGAGCTTGATCCTAAAAATTTTCTCCGGAGGCTGCGCCCCCGGACCCCCAACTTACGCTCGCTTCGCTTTCGCTTCCTAGCCCATCCATTTTTTGGATCGCTCCGCGGTCCTTGCTTTTGGACCAAAATTTTAAGTTAGCCCCCTCCCCTCTTAGCACTTGTCCACCTATGGCAAATGCTTACAGGTTACGAAAGATTTTCCAGTTATTTAGCAAGTTTGGATGTTAATTTTGACATGGTTTGGGAGTAAACACCGCGTCGAATTTGTGTATTTGACCCTTAGAGTTGTATGTTTATTCCGCAAAATGTGAGGTGAAGGAACCGAAAAGTCACTAATGTTTATGAATGTCACTTGATAACGGGCTCAGCTCGAAACGTCGTGTTTTAGAAAAACTCTGCTCAAGGTACGATTATTTTTATTCTTGAATGTTTTTATTATAATGTTTGTGAATGTTTAGAAACCATCTGTATTTTGATTTTACGAAATGAAATAACATGACAACAACAACAACTTATTCGGACAGCTTGCGTGCATGAAAGAAAGCGATGCAGGATGACCGAGAGAAGTGGTTTCTCCAAGCGGTTTGTAAAAGCTTTCCTAAATCTTAACCTCAGCCACAAAACCTTAAACTTGCCCATGTAATATTTTCGTCAGTCACGCCCATGTAATATTTTGTAAAATTTGCCTTTGCAGATGTCTTTGACCCCCTTTGAATTGGATCTCCCCGAGGTTGCAACTTGTATAGGGGGTTTGGAAAACATGTGCCTGCCTGGATTATGAGTCGGTTTGCAATAGAGTTGTCCCGGGTTTGCGTGGGTAAAAGCGCAGGCCAGGGTGTAAGGCTTTCGAGAAAAGGAGTTTAGCAAAATTAAAAGCACGAAGTGGAGTCTTGTCTACCTTGGGTGCGAGACTCTCAAACATTTTTTAGAGACTTTGGCACCCAAGGGTAATTCTTGTCACGCTTTTTGTCAAGAAATTTAGCCCCGGTTATTAGGGTATGATTTCAAGATAATGCCATTGTTTTGGGGTCATATTTTTACGATGTTGCCCCGGTCATCCTACCAACCCCTGCAGGAGTTGCCCCTTCAAATCTCCCCCCTCAGACCCGGAACCGCATCTTCACAAGATGACACTTTTCAACACCGAAGTGATGCAGTCGACACGTTTTGTATCAAACCTGACTTGAGGATAGATATCGGAAAACAATCATGTTTTGTTTTGCAAGTTGCACAATCAACAAGTTGGTTTGATTTGGCTGTATTGTAACGGATATTGTGAACGAGAGAAAGAAAGGTGGCTTCAGGGAACGACTCTTGTGGCAAGAAATGCATGTTTCACTATTTGAAAGAAGGAGGAAGAGAGAAGAAGCACCACTTTTGTTTAGGTATGGTTTCATTCTTTGGGATAAATAACTCTCGGGATACAGGCTAGCTGAACTTTGGTTTGGGAAGGATGGCAACAGAGCATTTTCTGGGACTTCCTGGGGACAAAGTGGCCAAGAATCGAGAAAATCAAAGTGGCAGGGACTGACTATGATTTATGATTGCAGCAATTTTTTCGAGAAGAATCCATCAAGTTTAGGACTAGTACTGTACTGTGACTGCATTTCGCCAGATTTCCAGGATCTTTGGCTACCTTTTTCTTCAGGTAGTCACAAAAAACGTTTCGTTGTCATCCATCCCGAATCAAATCCAACAGTGACTTTCTTTTTTAAATCTCTCGAGACTCGACAAATTTTTGATAGGTTATATGATGCTGTTCGCCTTGAAAGTTGACATAAAACATTGCCAACGAATCATTTCTCATGTTGCGCTCCACACAGTTTTCATCCGAGTATATTGCACTGAATGTCGACAAAAATACTAGTATGCTGCGGAAGGAAGATTGAACGGGAAAAAGTTGCATTCTGCAAAAATCTTCCACTGACTTTGCCAGTAGGCATAATGTCACGAAGGACTGAGCAGTACCCAGTCCATCAAATAATATTTTACCCGGTCTTACCCAGCAGCAGGTTTTTCCCTCCAAATGACACAAATAATAGGTGGAAAGTATGCTCCAAAACATCTAAAAACTGGAACGAGGAACAGTTGAAGGTGAGGGTGAAGTCGCGGTTTTTAGCGCCAAGCGCTGGGGATCGCAGAAATAGAGCAGACCTAATCGAGTCTGCGACCCTTGTCATGACGCTCCAGTGGTGGGGCCCCTACCGGGATGCGAACCCACTCCGCCTGACTGTTCTGGCTGCAATGTCAGAGGATTACACCACGGCGCCAAGACACGAACACAAGGTTGTTCGGGGCGTCATCATTCCATGGAAGAAATCCTTAGCTACGGAGGATTCTCCCGCAACTGCTCCCTTTGGCTATGTACTCCCATTTCTCTAAAACCAGTCACAAAATGGTTGAATGGTCACAATGAAGCAAAGAGACCCAATGGGGGATTTCACTCATTCGAAAAACGAATGAGATTTTTCAAGGATAACGGAAGTTTTGAAGATTTTGGATGGACTTTTCTTGATATTAAAAGGACTTTTGCAAAAAATTTTGAGAGTGAAATTCACGCCCAGAAGCGGTTCTTGCGGAGGAGCACCACCGCAGTTACGACCGCACAAGTGGTAAATGTGTTTCCCGCGCGCGCATGTTCAATTTGAAATCATTTGTTGGCAGTGAATCAATGGCGGATGGCGGTGGGCCTTGACGATTGTCTGCACTCCTATTGAGTATAAAAACATGCTTGAGCAACGACATGCAAGTAACGATCACACAGGTCAATAACACAGAATTAAAACATGGCTAACTGACGTATCATCATGGCGACTGAAAGAAATGCAAAATCGCTCTCAAGTGCCTCAGAATTGGATCATCAAGAAACCCATCGCTTCAGTTTTCGGTAAGTGTGAGGACGACGGGAAACCATTGAAGATGAGACGTTTGTTTTCATAAACAAAGATGAAGGAAATCGATTGTTTTAAATGGGGTTCTTTTGTTTTTGTAAACAAATTCCAAGTAGCCCATTGTTTTCTGTTTGTTGTCTGATTGTTTGACTTAATTGTTCTGTCTGCGTTATTCTGCGTGTTAATGTACACAGGCAAATTTTTTTTATTTTCAAAATGTGGTTTGACTTGGCTGACATTAAATGCGATTTAGGCCCGTATCTTGGATAAAGGTCAACCCTCCCTGGCAACCATTTATACACAATCTTTGCAGATTTTTTCGTATCAATAAATTATGCTAACGTTCAATATTTATTAGAGGCATTTGTGAAATTTTTGAGGACTCGCAGTGATCCACCATGAAAGTCAACGCATGAACAATGAAATATATAGTAATTTTCAGACCTGGAGTTTTGACAACAATTGCAGCCCACGCATATCCGACAAAGGACAGGTCGATTTGTGAAATATGTTTCTGTAGGAAGCTCTGAGTGTTTAACCAAGTTATGTATTGGCAAATATTCCCTCTTGTGAAAATTTTGGCAACCAAAATGTGCTAGGGAAATAATGAAAAGATACTAAAAGGGGTTAAGAAAGTTCTGGTGGTGGGATTAAATTATTAAATATTGGGTGGTAATCTAAAATGTTTTTGTTTTGCTTTATCTCTGTTCAAAGCAGGTTGCTGTTCTGCTAGAGATTATGACCACAATAATATGAATTAAGCGGATAAGCCTTAGGTAGGCTCACTCAGAGTTATGTCTACATGATAATTCTGGAAGAAACAAGTAAAATTAAAGATTATTATGGAATATTTGGACACTCATAGGTGCTGTCAGCTGCTCTTGGCAATAAGAACATCAAAATGAGTAAAGAAAAGAAAAGTTGTACTTGACGGAAACACAAATATTTAGCGGGTCTCTCCACAATGAGAAATGCTGCATGAATTTATCCCCATTTTGGATCTTATTCCTGAAGATTTACTTTGACCAGTGTTAGATGAAAATATTTGTTCCATTGTCTGCACTTTTGATTCGTGTGAGATTGAAGGGCAGCCACTGGAAAATCATGAGTTTTTTGTCAAAAAGTTGTGAAGTAACAGAATGTATATTATCAATAAAATTTCTGAAAATATGGTTATTTTATCAATGAATGACAAAAATTATTCTATTGCACACAGATCACCTGTTTATGTTTTCAGCCTGAAGCAAGGCGGTTTAGATTGTAAGTTGCCTGATTTTTCCTGAGACCCAATTGTATTTTTATAGCTTTGTATGATACTATTTCATTAGGAGTTACCCCATTTTAGACCCCTATTATTTCAAATTTGTGACTGCCTCAGAGAGATATAAGAGCTGCAGAGTACTGGCAAGCATGGCCCCTCAAGATTTGGCAATTACAATGAAAGTACCCTTTCTGTTTTGGGAAGTGCCCCTCTAGAACCTTTAGCTTAAAAGAAAATGTGCCCATGAAGTGCTGTCCCCCCTGCCATCTATGGCTGTATCACCATCAGCATCTAGCATGTCTGATGTTATCAGGACATCTTCTACATCAATAAGATCCTGCATACTTATAGGTGACTACCGCTCAGATATCTGGGTCAACATACTGAAGGAAAAAGCACTAGTTGAAATCCTATGAACTGATAAATTATTTAGGCTGCCCTGATTATTGCAATCCTTTTGTGATAAAGGACTTTCTTATCAGTAAATGACTCCATAGTCCTTGTCATGAAAAGAGAATTCAAAATGAGAAGGTTATAATCATGTTTTTGAGGACTACACTCAACTGAATCATAGCTGAATAGATCCATGGGGTCATATCGTATCCTCACCACAGGGACCAATATGTTAGTGGCCAGATCCCAAGGAGGTACTCTCTAGCTTTCAGTATGGCAAGTGGGTCAAAGGTGTAGGAGACAGGGGGCTTGGGGGGCTGTAGCCCTCCCAACTTTGGAAAAATTTGCAGAAAGCAGCCATAATCTGGCAGAAACTCGGCCTAAAATCAGGCAAAATTTTCGTAAACAATGGATCTTTTATTGGACAGCCCCCTAAATTTTATTTCCTCCATGCTTATGAAGGGGGTCTATGTCACTTTTCTTTGCTGGATCCCAAATATTGAGTCTAATGTTTTGGAGACCCCAAATATTGTGATTCATTTCAGGAGCCCCTATGCATAAGGACATTTATTGAATGGGCCACAGAATAGATCACATCAAATTGCATTTCTTTAGATCTGTGGAACCCAAATATTGAAATTTTGCCTATGTTGTTTTCACAGGCCCCAAATATTGATTTAATGCAAGATTTGGCAACCCAATATTGGCATAGACCCCCATGTACTGAAAGTTAATGAGTATTCCACTTGGAGGGAGGGCAACAGTGCCAATATGACTCAGTTATTGACAGGAGGGAGTGGCAGAGTATGTGAACAACTTTAAGAGAAGCAGGGCTGATACCAGCCATCACTGCTTGTGGGGGGGGGCAAAATACCAAAATTTCCGACAATAAAGCCATCAACAACCCAACAACAAGAGTTGTAGGATCATGCATTGGATTTATGCATTGTATGACCAATCTACTGTAACTCCTTAGTAACTAAAATTTGCCCATTTTGCAGTCCAACCTTGAAATCTACATAATTAGTGAAGTTCAATAAAAAATATGCCACAAATTTAATAATTTCTGTTGGAATTTATGTTTTAATACTAATAAACTCATGTTTTTATATACTTTTTCTCCTCAAAATCCTCCAAAACTTATCACAAAGCTCCGACAAGAGAACAAAATTTTCTGACAAATGATCTCCTGGGAAGGCACTCCGCCCCCAGCCCCCCATTGGTTTTGGCCCTAGAGAGGAGAGACTTTTACTGTTGTTTTAGCAAAAATTCACATAAGTCCATTTCTGCAAAGTGTCCAAAAATATACCAGAAAAGACCATCAAATATAGATATTCAACTTCTTAGTATTTTGTTGAGTGTCATAAGATGCAAGGAAATTCATATTCTTGTTCAAGAACAATCCTTTCTAAATATGAAAGATCTGGAAAAGTGATTGAAGAGTCAAGGAACATTTGGAAACAGAATGATATATAGCCTAATTTGCCAAAGTTGACAGGGTGATAACCCTTTTCATGGGCCAAACTCTTTAAGCAGCATTGTTCACAGTAGAGATTTTTCACTATTCTTCAAGTGTAATAGCCTGCGTGCAGACTTTGGTTATTGGGGAGGAGAGAAAAGAAACAGTTGATAGGCTTGTCCACAGGGAAACATCCATTATGGTATATAAATCCCTAAATGGACTTGCACCCGACAACCTATGTCAGATCTTCTCCCGATTGTCAGATGTTCACAGTCGGGTCTTACGAAATACGAAATGCGATCTTTATATACCTCGAATGAGAACAGCTTATGGTCAAAACTCGTTTGCTTTCTGCGGAGTTGATACATGGAACAAACTCCATTCTGATATCAAGTTAGCTCCTTCCATCCAGTCGTTTAAAGCCAAACTCAAAGCTCATAATTGAAAATATTCAAGGAAAGCTGGTTTTAATTATTCCGTTTTTCTATTCAAGTTTTTATTAATAGGGTGTTTTGTATATTTATAGGATTAGACGATTATTGTTATTAGGTTAGTTTTATTTTTAGTTGCAGGGTACATTGTAAAACAGTTATTCAAACTGAATTGTATCCCTGGGTAAAGAATTTTAAAATGTAAAATGTAAATGTAAATGTAAATGTAAGAAACCAAAGTTTGTGCGCAGGCTACAAGTCTAACTGATATTTTGATCCAAGTTCCTTGCAATCATGTCCAAACTATGTACAGTATGAGTTTGATTGAAGAAATAGTACAAAAACAATACAGAAATGAATTAATCTCAATCATCGTGCTTTTGTGGTATTTTTCAAAGTCAGGAAGCCTTAAAAGAGCCAGATTTGTTCAAATCAGGATGAATTACAAGATCATCTATATTCAGGAAAATAATTTGCTGTTTGATCAACATTCCAAAAAAAAGGAAATTTGAAGAGCTGCCATGTTGTCGAATTTTTGTGATTTTTCAGTCAAGAGTACTTTTTAGGTACCCTATTAGCATTTCATGAAACATTCTATTTTGAGCCAAAGATTGATACAAAAGCTTGATTCTTAAATCAGGTGTAAAGAGTTTTATCAGGGACAAACATCCAGTTGACAATCATTAATAGTATTTGGCCAATGTTTCAGAAATTGATTTGGTCATGACCACAAATGTACGTAAATCAGGACCGTAGTATGAATAGATATTAGGCCTCAGTTTCATGGCAATGGTGACTGAAAATTTGTTGGAACTGATAACTTAATTCACAATAAATTGTAACTGAATTTGGTTTGTATCTTCTTCCATTAACTATGAGCTAAGTTAATTTGTCGTGGAATTTTCATAGGAACTGTCGAAAGATGACACTCTGTTCAGTGGGAAGATCAGCCCCACCCAATGAATTTCTATGTATTTATCTTTTTATGCCTGTATATTTTAAGTTTTTGCTGAAGGGATTTTTCGTGTATAAATAATGATTGAAAATAACAATATCCCTATGTAGAAAAATATACGAGGCTGCCCTAGGAATTCATGAAAATGACAATCAATTTACAAAGAATCTCTGGAAATTATTGGGGAGCATGCAAATATGAAGAAATTTTGATGGAGGGTAACATCATGGAGAATTTTCAAATGTTCACTTTTTTGGGCCACACAGTGCTTGAATTTTTATTACATTGATTAATTCACCCATTGTCAAGCACTTCTGTTAATACTAATAAGTAACGGCGACTGTAATAAGTCCATCCCCACTATTTCCGTTAAAGATTGTCAAAGTGATAATAACAATAAGTCTCTCGTGGGATTCATGAATGCTGCAATTGTACATCCACTTTACAAATGCAAATTGTTTGCTTAAGATGATCTTATCACTGGTATGGATTTGAGAAAATAAGGCATTTGAACAGGTGAATATGGCAGGTGAGAAAGCAGTTCTCAAACATACACAAATTTATCTGTTGCACTGTTGCACACAATGATTTTATTCAAAGTTAGAAACCAACAGTTTTGTTTTTCTTTGTTTTTGTCCTTTGTCTAAGCTTTTCAAAAGTAGCAAATGCAAAATATAAACTGGACAGGACCGCCTAGAGACGGGGCGGGCCCCTGGGGTGGGTGTGGAAGTGTCCCTCTGGTCCATGGATGACGCCCCTATTTCTCTCGAATCATACCTTCCTGTGCACTGGTAAAAATGATGCTTTAGATGGAAAGGAAACACCCTCCTGCGTCGTTAAAAATAATTTTTCGATGGACAATGTAGGTGAGAGTGCCAGTAAGCCCACTGGCCTGCAAATGTTCCTCAAGGGATATTGAAAATATGGAAAATATAGATAATGTGTGTTTTTCCGGGCCCCTAAAGGCTCAGGGCTCCTGGTAACTACCCTGGCTACCCCCTTTCTCATCGGTCTGGAAACTGTAAAAGTATAACAAGAAAACCATGGCTGGGAATGTTCGATGGACAAAAGGACCAAAAGAGCTTCAACTTAGCCTGGTTAAGGTTTTATGTCGAATTTTGACATGTCGCAGCCGTTTACTCCGCGCAAAACAGCGTAGAGGTAGAGCAACGAACTCACTCTGGGGACGAGATTGAAGAGTTCTCAAGAAGATGTTTGTCAAATAGCATAAAAATATAGAAGATTCGCTCAATAATGTCATTGAAAATTTTTAGTTATAGTTGCCTAAAATAGCATACATCATCAGCATTTTGTTGTTTTTTAAATCAACACTCTTTTTACTCCAGAGGAAAAAAGAAAGGAAAAGGAAAGTTCTTCAAAAGCAACAGTCTCGATTTCGATGGGTTCCTTGATTCCAAATCACACCTTTCTGACAGGTATGTTATTTTATTTCATTTTATGAGGCTTAAGGAAATTTTGCTGGCCGTTTTCTCTCGTTTTGCCGGTTTTTTTGAAAGGATCTTGTTGACCTATGACGATGAGTCCCTTGTATCCCTGCAGTAAGCCTTGCTCAATAGGGACTCATAATGAAACAGTGAAAAACCTAGCCCTATCTTCTGCAATTATCAATGGAATTATGATGGAATCACGCCTTCGAATCTCAATCTCGTGGGAGCGTTTTCATTTCTGTACTTTTTTTTGGTAAATATTTTTAAACACTCACACTTACTTTATTTTAATTGTCGAAGCTTTCTCCTCACTTCTGAGGCCTCATCAGCACCACAAAAATTACATTTTATATTTTACATTTTACAGTTTATATTTTGCATTTGCTATGTTTTCATTTCTTCAATCGAATTGAAAATTTCATCACATTTACACCGTAACAACAGTAATTCACAAATCTCGCAATCTTATTAGTACTCAAGGAATCGTGAAGTTTGGGCCTAAATAGGGCCAGGTTTTCCAGACTAATATTATGAGTCTCCGTTGACCGAAGCGCCATTATCAAGTCAAAGAGCACAAGGAAACAAGAGACTCTTGGTCATAAGTCTAAGGGTCTTTCTGCAGGAAATCTCCCATATGCACGGGAAGGAATGCCCGAGTAAAGCCGGGAAAATTAATGAACCTGATGTCAGCGGTAAAACAAGACAGTTCATGGGCATTTTTTTGACTAGGCCGGTACTGCATAAAGAATTTTTGTTGTTGATACTGTATTTAACGTTGGATACATAATCTAGACTGATGATTTTCGTCTAAGTTTTGCTCCATTGAATTGAATCGTTACTTACTGTTATAGTCATTCCGCTAAAACTTGAGAGAATAAAGCTTCTTAGCAAATGAATAGGAATATGATTCTCTCCAAGAACTGCTTTTTAAACAGGTGCAGTTTAGCCTGGAGTTAAAACTTCGTTGAAGCAGAATGGGTATTGTGGGGGTATCGTTCAGGTAAGTGGAGCGAAAACAAGGACTCATGTAATAAGTCTATACATAATCTAGCTTTATCATGAATAAATGCAATCAGCTAATTGATACCAACTATAACAGAACAGCAACAGCTAAAAATTTACATATATGTATTAAAACATGTTTAAAGAATAAGATGAGAAGTGCAGTATTATACTATGTGCGATATATGTATATACTGGGTCCATAATTTGTTTGTTTGTTTTCAATCTGTTTTGAGTGGGCTTGTCACAATTTTCAGGAACTGAAAGCTAATTTAGGCCCACTGTGCATGTGAGTTGTGAGGTCAGGCCTCGAGGTCACCCATCTGGAGTTTGACCTCACTCGACCGGTCTGTATAAGCCACTCGGCCACTCACCCCAATTTGCAGGAAGATGAAATCTTTATTTGTTTTATTTATCTTTCGAAGATTTCTACATTGTTTGCATTTCTTATTTCGGTGGGTATGTTATTCCAGATTTGGCTAAATCCGTAAGAAAGTGTTTCACTTCCATGAATAACAGTGCTTGGCTTTTTATAAGAATATGTTTCATTTTTATGGTCATAAGAAGTTCCATGAATGCTTAAAATATCATTCAAAACTGTGGATTTTGGTCAACCTCGAACCCAAGGTAGCAATGGGCGGCCAGTGGTGCATTTGTGCTGAAGAAGTGCGGCTGAAGACAACGATAACCCCGGAATCGAGGTTGAATTATGGTTAATCTTTGTTTTATACATTTCAATGGCTAGCCTCTTCAGGCTTTGTTCTGGCATGACCTTTAGACAGCAGCCAGTCAGCATCAAGAGAATATTAGCTTTGTAACATGTTTACAGCAAGTTTACAGGTTTCGTCTGCACTAATAGGACATGGCCATATTTTCGTTGATGGAAATATGAATGATTTAGGAGGGGGTTCTTTAAGGAGATAGATTCCTAATGTAGGCGAGAGAAATGGTTTAATTTAGCAAAATCGACAGAGGGATTTTTTTTATGGAAAAGGCCGTTCTTATCTCGGTGTGTGTAACGTAAGGTAAAAGTATCAGTTTTCAATTTGGAAGTTCACAATTTGTGTGATGAAGATAGAAGCCGATGTGGAGCGGCAACAGCTGGTGTTTCTGTTCCAGCAGGGAGACTTTCGTAGATGCAGATAAACTGATCGTTTCTTTTGCAGTAGAGATCGCTGAGCTCGGTGCACCTGCGGAGAATCTCAGGGGGAGGTTGAGTATGTTGGTGGTACGGGAACATACAATTTCTTAGGGGCATTTACAGAAAAATTGCGGAATTATGGGTATAATTTTAAGACATCTTGGGAAATCATGTGAACTGTTCTAGAACAAAACTGGCAAAAATGTAGGAATTACAGCAATTTTTATAATCATTTGCCGATTTGTTTGCGACTCCTTGCGAGCTAACTTAAACGTGAAAATTTTGTTTAGTAAAAATCACTTACATTTAGGCCCCGTCCACACGTATCCGGATATTTTTGAAAACGCATCTTTTTTATCCGCTTTGGGTTAGCGTCCACACGGAGACGGCGTTTTCAGTCACCAAAATCGAAGCTTTTGCAAAACGCTCTCCAGAGCGGATCTTTTTGAAAACGCCGTTTTCATGTTATCCTGTGGACGGGTGAAAACAGAGCTTTTCGAAAGCGCTGACGTCCTGTGATTCCAATGATTTTGTCTGCCTTTGCTTTCATGAGCAGGAATAAAATTCATGAAAGGTTCATTGATTTTCAAATCCTCAAAGTAAGATTCATTTCGAATCTGATTCATAGCTGCGATCTTAAGATGTCGAATGAAATATTCTCTCTGACTTTTACCGTTGTTCTCGCATCTAATTCAAATGGAAAAATATTTTTTCCTACCGTCAGCAAGACAGTAAACAACAGATGATTTCAGGCTGGATTCATTCTGGAATTCTGTTGCGGGGTTCTTTATCGGTGGAGATAAATGCGATTGAGTTCTTACAGATTACTCACTGATGTAAGAGAATTCTGGTGCCTTGACCTTCATCACAGTCTTAGGCTCTGAGTTTCAACTGCTAAACATTGTTTCGAAGATAATTTGTGGCGGTTTTTGTGGAGTTAAGGAGGTAAGATGTCATTGTTAGGAGTATTTGACAAATCATCATCATCATCACCATCACCACCGTCATCATCATCATCATCATCATCATCATCATCATCATCATCATCATCATCATCATCATCACTATCACCATCACCACCGTCATCATCATTATCATCATCATCATCATCATCATTATCATCATCATCATCATCATCATCATCATCACTGTCACCACCGTCATCATCAATATCAT
>OZ026502.1:2782500-2807500 GCA_964019985.1 Aurelia sp. 4 Dawson et al 2005 | reverse complement strand
CACTTTGAGACAACCTTTTGAGACACAGCAGGCAAGTCGGAAGCAGTGGGGCAGGGGGCATCAGCCCCATGATTTGCTGAAGCTAGATGATTTTGTAAAGTGAAAACCCGTGAAATCGAGGTCATGGAAATGAAGATTCGAACTTTTTTATTTTTGACAGAGTCACAAGAATCTATCAAGCAACGCAAACCTTCAATGTGATGAAACTCAAAAATAATCTATTTCCCCCATTTCCTTGGGACATCGAAGGCTTATTTCAAAGTCTTTTGGAACGACCCCTATCAGTCGTTATCCTTAGCTTCTTGAATGACAAATTTTCCAAAAATGAGGAATTTTTTCAACGATCTAAAGCAAGTTGCCATGAAAAGTTTTCTTGGGGGCAGGCCCCCGGACCCTAAAGATATGCTTTCAGCTCCCCAATGCGAATTTCGTTCTGACAGGGATGAGACTTTTACTGCTTTGCTGGAAGAATTATATGTTTTTTTATAAGAAACTGGTACTTTTCAAAGTTAAAAGCGTGGATATTATAGCAAATAGATCTTTGAACCTTTATTCTTGAGCAATATTATCTAACCATTTATGTTTTCAACATAACAGAACACTGTTTATTCCTCTACGATGCTTTGAATGTCAAGAAACATATCTGCCGCAGCATCAGCGGATTGACAATTCATGCATTCAAAAAATAAGAAACCAATTAAGAAACTTTTAGTACTAAAATAGACAAAATTTTATGTTAAATTAAGAAACCTTTAGTACTACAATGGAAAAAAGTTCATGTGAAATGAAGAAATTTTTAGTACTATGGCCTGATCCAAGTTTCTTAAAAAAACGTGCACATGATTTCAGAGCTTTGGCATTGATGTCGTTGTGTTGTACATTTGTTTTCAAATGCCAGGAAAAATACCGGGTGTCCCATAGACTTGCTGCAAGTCTCGTCTGTTCGTTATTCCACTTAGTTAGTGCGCAGACTGAGTGGATTGAGTGGCCCGAGTAACGAACATACGAGACTTAGAGGAGCAAGTCTAGGTTTCCGAAAAAAGTTTCTCTGTTTGAGCTGACATGTTAGTAAAAGTGCATGCTATTTGGTAAAATGAAAATTATAAAAAAGTCTACTTTATAATCCAAACAATCTTATTGTAGGCGTGTTATACGAGATAGATTTTAACATTCAAGAATAAAATTTATCGTACCTTGAGCAGAGTTTTTTTTTAATAACGACGTTTCGAGCTGAACCCGTTATCAATTTTATAATGCCCAACTTAGATCTGGGTATTTGTTCATTTCTGTATCTGCGCTCATTTATTTGCTGCAATTATTTTCCTGAAAAACAGAATACGTGAAATTTTCAAGAAAAAGCTAATGATAGTTTATCAATAAGATTCTTAAACCTTCAGGGGATTTGCCCTGTGAGGGCCCTTTAGAGGATTCGCCCTTCCAATGGCGGCGCCACGGAGGGATTGGGGGGATTTGACCCCCCAAATTCCGAATTTCGGCGAAAATTGTGTTGGAAAAATGACATAAAATTGGTTTGCTAAACCTTTCGAAAGAAAATAACGCCAGACCCCTGACATCTCTCGATTTATGTAGAGCTGGCGCCTCCACTGTGCCCTTCCTCGTTTCCAGTTCTAAGTCGTCATTGGGCAAAAATTTCCGCGAATGAACACAATGAAAATGTTTCGATGACTTCTTTTGCATTGGCGCCAATCTCACTGACAAATAACACCCTGTCTGATTGCGAATATGAATCTGATAGTCGAATACAACACTAATGCAGCTTCAAACTTGCTCATCATATCATACATACTGCTTTATTTTTGAAGTTGTGTTTTATTAACAAGGCTTTTGCCTGGAAATTAATTCCCATTTTTATTTTTCTGGCATGACGCAAGGTATCCTAGTCATTCGCAATGAGGAAGAAACCAAGGATTTTAGAATTTGATTGATATTTGCGTGACGATGTGAAGATCGTACGAGTTAAACATAATCCAAATTCTAACGGGTCAGTCTTTAAAGGGGCATTCCGCGAAAATCAAATGCATGCAAAGGTTTATATCGTTATCCCGATCGAAAAGCAAATTTTTTCAGCCCTCAGAAATCGTTTTCCTTTCCTCGATCGCACTTCTCAAAGGCAAGATATGGAGAAAAACATTCGGCCGATTTCAATTTTAATACCCTACTATTTTTGTGCTTCGTTGTTGGCGAACAAAGGTTGCAAATTTTCGTTATTGCCCGCCGATTAGTCGTCGGCGAGCATTGATGGGTTTGTTGCGTGTCGCTCTTAGAATTGAGTGTGAAAATCCTGTGGTATTGGTTCATTCATGTGTCCACGATCGACTACGACTAAGAGAAATGATCGGCTTTAACGACAATTCTCGGTACCTGTCTCGGAATCAAATGCGAGGTTATGTTTGAGTTCTTGGTCTGTCCTTTGTGGCCGGTTTGAGCTTTATTTAATGTGGAGAAATATCGGGAAATGTTGATAATGATATGAATGTTCGTTTTATATGCAAACGACGCAGTTCGCCGATATCCAGTTTTTCCCGCGGAATGCCCCTTTAAAGGACAAGTCCGGGGGGTTGGTTTAGTTGTTGATTATTCAAGAGATCGCATTGTTGTGAATGGTGTATAGTACATGTTTTAAATTTTTTTCTCTTGTAATCTGCGAAACTGCCCTACATATTTCAATCTGCTAAGGAGTGCGAAATGACGTCATTTTGTATGACGTCACTTCACGTTGACCTGAACGAGGCTGCCAATTGTGTTGATGTTATACCACCCACATTGCTAGCCTCCTTATCGCGCCTTTGCACACTCATGCAAGATACAAAATGGCGACGATATTTGGCCTAACTTACGAAGATTAATCTTCTAATTTATGAAAGTTGGAGGCATGAAAACTTGAAAGAACTCACGACTGGTGTTCAGCAGTTGGTAAGGTTGCTTTTTAACAATAATTCTAGCAACCCCGGACTTGTCCTTTAATAATGACGGGTAAGGGGCTGGAAGATATTTGAGGGACCGCCAAAAATTTTAGGCTGTGAAAGGACGCCCCTAAATGTCATACTTTGCGCCTTCCAATCAAGTTCACTATTTTGTTTCTGATATAGTGAGTCCCTTGCCCTGAAGCAGTTTTGATTTCGTGAGGCTGATGAGTTACATCTGTGTAAGGGACGTACGAGGCATTTCAAACTTGTGGGGGGCACGACACTTCGAGGGTACTGTTTTCCTTAAGAATAGGGAGGCATTTGCTAAGAATAAAAAAGGGCACTTTTTGTTTATTGCAATGTCTTTGGGTGCACGTGCCCCCAGTGCTCCCCGGTTCCTATGTCTATGCCTGTGTTAAAGGTGATTTGTCCATGTAAGTACAGTCGCGTATACACTCTGTCAAAATGTGCCGACGATATTGTGACGAAGAGCCTCAAACGGCACACTCTGATTGGTAGAATTTAATTAATCACATAGCAAGCAAGGTTGTCTGCTTTGTTGCAGCACTGGAAGCGCAAACTCATGTAAATTGCCAGTCTGCTTACATTTAAACATGCTACTTTATGATATCATTCTTGTAAGTTATCGCATGAAATTTCACGTGACATTGGCATTCTTCCCTCCAACCTGCCATACTTACATGCTGAATTATTTCACTCGCAATTTGAGAAAGGTACAGCTGATTTTGTCAAGCTAAATTTTTACATCTAAGTCGACTATCAACTTCAAAAATATCACCAGTTTCTTATGAATAATTTGAAAGCTACAGTTTTTCAAACTTCTAAACATTTTTCCGACTCTTTCCTTAGATAGCAGAGCAGCTGATGGCTATAGCAAGTCATTTTTATAGTGATAATGTATTCCTTGTCATGTGACTCTTTTTAATATCATGGATTTTTGAAATGCAGCTGGGTTGTCATTTTAAACATTAAAATGTAGTTTTACAATTTCCTAGCCGAGTTACTTTACGATTCTTACATTCAAAGATATCCATATTCTTAGAGACAGTGGAAGGTTAGGTGGCATTTTCAGATGAGACGCACAATTTTTATGACATGCAAGAGAAAACGTGAGTCTAAACAAATACCAGTTTTGTTATTATTGCAATTTCAATTTCATAGATATTCTCATCTAAACTTACATGCTACACATCTTTTGATAGGAAACTGCTAACAAGAAACTCAACTCTCAGATCACCAAAATTAAGAAACTCTAGTACTGGGAAAATATAGCTTAAGAAACTATTTATTTTAACAAAGGAAAGCATATTTTTTATATAGGAGCATATATAAGCATATTTGCATATTTTTACTTTATTTTCATGTGCTTCCTGTATCATATTACACGAATTTTTTTATGGGAACCGGCTTATAAGAAACGGTAGGCTCAATTTTTCGACAGTTAAGAAACAAGCCTACCTTAGTTGAATCCATAGCACAACGTCAACGGCGAGTGTGTGTTTACGACACGCCTTTGAAGGATTTGTTTCGGAAGTTGTAACATTCCTATAACTTTCTTGATATTGCAGACTGAACTCTTGACTAGATGCCATACACCATCTTTCGGCTGAAGGGTCCGTTTATAAAATCGAGTCTGCAGATATGGCATTGGTTTTAAAACCATGTTGATAAGAGCAGGCAGCGATGGCTTGGCAAGATGTGTAGCTGTGTTTGCAATGTTGATAACGATGGAGCCAGTGACGACTTTGATGTTAGAAACATTAACCGCCAGTTGTGGTATTCTGTTGCTTTGTGGGACGTACCGGGCCCGTACCGGGTGAGTTGATTCAAATAATCGAAGTTTGAAAGGTCTCCCTGGATATTAAGGCATTGGTATCAACAAATGTATGCCTTGCTGGTAAGCTAGACATGTTCAAATTTACTTTGAAATTCACCTGTGTGAAATCGGCGGTTCTGCTATGAATTTATGAAGGATTTTCTCAAGGAAGCCCTTGAAGAAGCCTTCAAAACGTACCCAGAATCATGACTAATTTTTCCTCATATTTCTGCCTTATTTCTGCCAACACGAACGCCCGTGGCCTGCAGGCCTTGTGGCGATGATTTGTAAACTCTTCAGCACGTGCTACAGTAGAAGCCCGCACTAAAGAACCTGTTTTTGTAGGAACCTTGGGGCTGAAATTTATTCTTTTAAAGCCCCTAAGTAAGAACCCTCCTGAGGCTGAAACTAAGAGAGATTCTTATATAACAGGTTTATATATAACAATTATGAAAACAATAATGATATGAAAATACGCATTTAATTTGAAAGGTTTGCAAAGATTTGAGCCCCTCTTTGCTGTCAAAGTTGCTCCCCATCTTCTGATCTCAACACCCATCGTGGGGATAGAAGAGAGAGAGGCTCAAATCAATGTTTTTTTTCTTGGAAATGACGTGCACAGTTACCGTAAAGCACAATTAAGCCCCCCGGGGGCTTATTTGATTTTAGACCATCTTGCAGGGGCTTATTAGAGAGGGAGGCTTATTCCACAAAATCAAGTGAAAAGGAGATACTTAGTAGCCTGTCAGTTCCTTTATCCCATAGTTTGCGGAATCAACAGACAACTTTATTGCTCAAATACATAAATTCGACACAGTTTTTATCCCAAACAATCCTAAACTTGACATGCAAGGTTGTGTAGCTGAATAAATGGAAAATATTTGGTAAATTTTAGAATTTTGTGTGAGTGGGGGGGGGGCTAAATAGAGAGGGGGCTTATTTCAAATTTTGACTTGGGGAGGGGCTTATTAGAGAGGGGGCTTAGTAGAGCTTTACGGTGTCTGGAGCAGAGAGAGTTCCTCAGTTACCCTGAGTCGTTAATCCTCAAAATTTGCTGAAATGCAGCCCTTGCAAAATTGTTTATGAATGTAAAGTGCTGTTTCCAGCAATTCGAATCAAAATGTAGCTGTATTTAGCTGCATTTTGTTGGGTGCAAAATCAGATTTGCGAGATTTAACGCAACCAGATGGCAAAGCAAGTGCTTTGAGCCAAAACTTATCATGTTTTGCTTCATTTGTGTGAAGAAAGCATCTGCTTGTCCAGATTGCTTTCCTATCTAAAAATCTTGCTGTTCTTTTTGTGAGTCGTGATACGTGTGTGGTAAATGCTCGCTTCACTGAATACACAAAGCTTCGTGTTGAAAGCAAGTGCAAAGCAGTTATCATCTTAGACCACGTTTGGTGCTGGTTGGTGTTAGCGTGCTTCTGCACTGATGTAATGCATAATAAGACACTGTAAGCAATCAAAGTATGTCTAGAATTGATGCAATTAATTGATGGCTTCACGGAGTGTTTAGAGCTTCTTGTTGTAAGCAAATGCGAAAGAGAGATAGATCCAGGCACTATTTGGTACTGTTATGTGTTGGCGTGCTTCTGCACTGATGTAATGCATAATAAGACACTGTAAGCAATCAAAGTATGTCTAGAATTGATGCAATTGGTTGATGGTTTCACGGAGTGTTTAGAGCTTCTTGTTGTAAGCAAATGCGAAAGAGAGATAGGCCCAGGCACTATTTGGTGCTGTTATGTGTTGGCGTGCTTCTGCACTGATGTAATGCATAATAAGACACTGTAAGTAATCAAAGTATGTCTAGAATTGATGCAATTGATTGATGGTTTCACGGAGTGTTTAGAGCTTCTTGTTGTAAGCAAGTGCGAAAGAGAGATAGGCCCAGGCACTATTTGGTGCTGTTATGTGTTGGCGTGCTTCTGCACTGATGTAATGCATAATAAGACACTGTAAGTAATCAAAGTATGTCTAGAATTGATGCAATTAATTGATAGTTTCACGGAGTGTTTAGAGCTTCTTGTTGTAAGCAAGTGCGAAAGAGAGATAGGCCCAGGCACTATTTGGTGCTGTTATGTGTTGGCGTGCTTCTGCACTGATGTAATGCATAATAAGACACTGTAAGCAATCAAAGTATGTCTAGAATTGATGCAATTGATGCAATTAATTGATAGTTTCACGGAGTGTTTAGAGCTTCTTGTTGTAAGCAAGTGCGAAAGAGAGATAGGCCCAGGCACTATTTGGTGCTGTTATGTGTTGGCGTGCTTCTGCACTGATGTAATGCATAATAAGACACTGTAAGCAATCAAAGTATGTCTAGAATTGATGCAATTAATTGATGGTTTCACGGAGTGTTTAGAGCTTCTTGTTGTAAGCAAATGCGAAAGAGAGATAGATCCAGGCACTATTTGGTGCTGTTATGTGTTGGCGTGCTTCTGCACTGATGTAATGCATAATAAGACACTGTAAGCAATGAAAGTATGTCTAGAATTGATGCAATTAATTGATGGTTTCACGGAGTGTTTAGAGCTTCTTGTTGTAAGCAAATGCGAAAGAGAGATAGATCCAGGCACTATTTGGTGCTGTTATGTGTTGGCGTGCTTCTGCACTGATGTAATGCATAATAAGACACTGTAAGTAATCAAAGTATGTCTAGAATTGATGCAATTAATTGATGGTTTCACGGAGTGTTTAGAGCTTCTTGTTGTAAGCAAGTGCGAAAGAGAGATAGGTCCAGGCACTATTTGGTGCTGTTATGTGTTGGCGTGCTTCTGCACTGATGTAATGCATAATAAGACACTGTAAGTAATCAAAGTATGTCTAGAATTGATGCAATTAATTGATGGCTTCACGGAGTGTTTAGAGCTTCTTGTTGTAAGCAAATGCAAAAGAGAGATAGGCCCAGGCACTATTTGGTGCTGTTATGTGTTGGCGTGCTTCTGAACTGATGTAATGCATAATGAGACACTGTAAATGATCAAAGTACGTTCAGAAAAGCGGCCTAATTAACTGATCATCCCTAGGAAAATTTTCAAAGTTTTCACTTCAGCTACAACCTTCTTCCGAAGTTAGGAAAACGATGTAAGTCGCCAGAAGGTTTCTCTTTTATTATATGATCGTTGCTGTCTTCATCAGGCTTCAAGTCCCTCCATTCTTTTATAGACCACAGAAACCGCATCCACTGCGAAGCCCAATGCGCAGCTTCTTCAGGAACAACACCATTCCAAGGCCGGTGAAGCCTGACCAACTGACAACGGAATCTGAAAAATTTGATCATAAGCAGCTCTCTATTTCTCCTGATGGTAAGTTTCTTTTGAGCAAATTTTAGTTGAGGGGATTTGATTTATATTTGCTTGCAGAAAAGGATGGGGTTTAGATAAGGGGTTTGTAGAAGGGTGAGATGGGGCACTTAATCTTTGCTTCTACCTGGTGACGCAGAAAAACTTCACGAGGTAGATCATAGCTAGCTCCCTGAAATTAAAGCTATTGGCAAATACTTTGTTTCACAGGTTATTAAGATTTGTCCCAAGTCTATTTCGTCAATCAAAAAAATTGGAAAAGGATAAATTTCTGATAGACTTATTACAGATGACGAAGTAGACTTGGGGCATGTCTACAGTTTAGTTGAACGGCTGCTTTCCTTTGAGATGCTGCTTGGTCATTTTAAGCAATTATTTCCATCCGAAAGCCAGACTCAAAGAAAAGTTCGAATCCTGGATTCCTCATTTTGAGTGAAAAAATCACCATCATTTTCCAGTCAACATTTCGTAAAAACTCATCGTAGTGATGGATTTGAAGTTGTCTTCGAAAATGTTTAGTTGCAAGATGATTGACCCTTGTTCGTTGTTCCACATTCAAATTTCGTGCTCCTAAGCAAGTTTGGCATTCATCTTTTTTCACAGTATCCGAAAAATCGAATGGAAAACGAAGGAAAAGTCCAAGGAACGAATGTTTTCTGTATCTTTCAAACTGTTTTTTCTGGCAGTAGGCATACCTTAAATCGACGAAGCATTGTCTCAAAAGATAGCCGAGCCTTTCAGCTACACCCGGATACCTGGTGAGTGGCCAAGTGGCTTAGACAGTCTTCGTCAGGTGACTGAAGTTAAGCTTGGTCGAGTGAGGTCAGATTTCGGATGGGTGACCTCTGAGGCCTGACATCGCAACTCCCCTCGTAGTCCTTCGGAAGGGACGTTAAACTAGGGGTCCCATGCCTGGATGCGGCATGCACAGTGGGCCTAAATTAGCCTTCAGTAGCTAGAAATCCTGACAAGCCCACTCAAAACAAATTAAAAACAAAACAAACAAAACAACCAAACAACAAACATACAAACCTTGTTTGTCTTTACAACATTTTCTCTCAGCAACTATGTGCAGTGTAACACGTGAAGTATTTTTGGGTCACATAGTGAAATAGCGAAGCGTCTTTGGGTGTAAGGTTGCAGTTTCATCTTTGAATGAACTTGTCAACCCATGAATTGAAAATGGCCCTATTTGTTCCACCTCACCCTGAACGATTTTCAGTGGAGAGCTGATGCAGATTGGATTACAGTTATTCGCTTTTAAGTCCAAATTACCATGACAAAGTTTTCTCCTTATGTTTTTGTTTGTGTGCCATGTATTTCATAACACTCGCACTTACATTATTTTGATTGTCGAAGCTTTCGCCTCACTTCTGAGGCCTCATCATGAGTTGCTGATGAGGCCTCAGAAGTGAGGCGAAAGCTTCGACAATCAAACTGATGTAAGTGCGAGTGTTATGAAATATATGGCAAGCAAACAAAAACAAAAGTACAGTCTTGGATTCAACACTCGGGATCAAATTTAAAGCTTTAGCAGTTTCTGCTAAAACAACAAATACAAAGTTTTCTCCTTTTTTGTCTATTCATGCAGAGTCTTTAGAAATGTTTGATCGCCATTTTTTGATCATTTTCAGTGTTTTCGAAAAGAAAATTTTGAGAAACTCTCTTAGCTCTGAAAACTGAAAAAGAAGAATTTGCAAAAAGCAGTAAAATCCTGTTCAGGCCTTTTGCTAATGATTAAGTGATAAATCTTCAAAAGCGAATCATTTTAAGATTTATCTTGGACTGCCAAAAGTACAAATTTTATTTTGGTTCACGCGATATTCCTTTGAACTGAATGGCTTCAGAGAATTGGAAAGATAAATAAGATTTCTGAACAGTCCAGTGGCAGGATTGTTAATCAAAGATTCTGAACCTATGCTGCTCGACGGTCTTTGTTATGAGTGGGTTATCAGGATTTGAAGAAAAGCTGAACGTCAAGAAGATGTGAGGCGAGCTGGAAAATTCAAAGTGGTTTCTATACGGAAAAACAGATTATTAAGGGATACAGGAAACAAGGATATGATATCTGCTTGGTCAATCAGTGTCTTTTTATGCGAAGAGCCCACTTTAAAGATTCTACCAACAGTGAATTTTAGCATAACACGATTTTCAGTTCAGTTTCAGTGCAAATCAGTTCAGTTTATATTTTGAATTCCAGGTCTTGTTTTGTGAAGAGTGTAGCCTCACTCCACAAGAATGCTCACCTTACGCTCATTCCCTCTCATCTCATCTCATCTCATCTCATCTCATCTCATCTCATCTCATCTCATCTCATCTCATCTCATCTCATCTCATCTCATTGTGCTTTGTCGCTTCAGTCAAGGGTGCTAGGACACGGATGTTTTGATTAATTATTTATCTGCCTTGTTTTATCCTTGTGTCTTGTTTTCTTGTCTTTATTTCTGCTCTGTATCTCCTTCAGACTGATTTGCGCAACTGAACGTAGGGTTAGGCCCTAACGCTCCCAAATCGCTCGAATATTACTCTCTTGTATTTTGTGTTTTAGTGCTCCTTCGCAAAGGAAAGGTTTCAAAAGGTAAAGCCATTCGAAAATTTTCCCTTCAGGCTTTGCGGTTTGAAACCTTTCATGTGATAAAGGGCACTCAGACACAGAAATACAAGGGAGTAATATTCGAACAATTTGAGAGCGTTTGGGCCTAAACCCACGTTCAGTTACACACACCAGTTTACAGACGAAACAGAACAGAAAACGAGACCTTAAAACTAAACACAAGGATCAAAACAACCTAAATAACTAGTCAATCAAAACATCCGTGTCCTAACACCCTTTCATCAATGAAGGCCAACACAAGAAATACGCAGTTTTTGAAAGTTTGCAAAATTGCAGCAACCAAACATCTGTTGCTTTGTGGTTGATTTTAGCAATTTGATGATGACACATCTTATAAACCAGCAGGATTTTATAGATATAGTAATTCCAAGAATGATTTTTATATCAAATGCTCCCTCTGGGACTATGATAAATTACATGAAGTTCCCTTTGATTAATTCAGTTGAAAGACAGAGGCAACAACTTTTTTACATGAATGACTTCAAATTTTTGCAAAGATTAAGATTCGAGCCCCATCCGTAGCTATTCCAGACTGATAAGTTTGTAAAGTGCTCACGGAAGATGCGCACCTGGCCATTGTTTTAAACAATAAAGCTATTGTTCTTCCTAGAATTGCGCGCGGAAGATCTTGTGCGCACACGACATGATTAGCCGTGGGCCATATTCTATTCATGCTAGATTCATCCCCGTTGCGGTATCATCTCTAGCCGCACAAGTGATGGTGTTGTTTGTCTCCTTGTGCGAATGGCAGCTGTTAAAAGTGCAGGTGCGGGCACAATTGACATCGCACCTTCTTTCTTAAAAGCGCAACGAACCTGGCAGATGAACAGTCAAGAGTTAGATAAAACGTGAAAATTCACTGTTGATAAAAGCCTCTAACTGTGGAATCTTGTAACTGCAACTGTAAAACCAAACAAAATATCAATCTGCGGCAATTTGGTGTCGTCTGATCAGTCTGATCAGAAAATGGCTTAGAGGAGGATATTTTTGCAATTATGGCCTGAAGAGACATTGATCTAAGTACTGATAGCTAGCTCTATGGTACAGAAGTTCTAGAAGACTGCTTTTCGTGGCGTTTTAAGCTCGGTGGATTCAACAAATAGGCAGCAGATGATTAAGGCTTATTGAATCAGTACGAGTCTTATCTGTTTCTGCCAAAGGTGTTAGGACACGGATGTTTTGATTGGTTATTCATTTACCTTGTTTTGATCCTTGTGTCTTGTTTTATTGTCTTGTTTTCTGTTCTGTTTCGTCTTCAACTGAGCGTGGTTAGGCCCAATCGCTCTCAAGTTGTTCGAATAGAGCTCCCTTGTATTTCTGTGTCTTAGTGCGCCTTCGCACAAGAATGGTTTTGGCTTTCCGGTTTTAAAAACCATTCTTGTGCGAAGGCGCACTAAGACACAGAAATAAAAGGGAGCTCTATTCGAACAACTTGAGAGCGGTTGGGCCTAACCACGCTCAGTTGAAGACGAAACAGAACAGAAAACAAGACAACAAAACAAGACACAAAGATCAAAACAAGGTAAATAAATAACCAATCAAAACATCCGTGTCCTAACACCCTTGTTTCTGCAAATGTAGGGAAGTGAGTCGTTTTTGTAGAGGTATCAGTTCATTCAAAAAGCTAAACCACGACATGTATTGAGTCCGGAGGGAAGGGGGGGGGTACTGCACCATAAATTCATACAGGGGTGTGCTCCGCAAGGATTTCTGTTACGACCCCGTCCCAGAAATTTGGTCCGATATTGACACCCAATCCCAGAATCTTGAGGAAGTAACAAAAACGATTCGACATATGCAACAAAAATTTTGGTCCCAAGTGGCTATTGGAACGAGGCTCTGATCTGAGCACGTTTTTCAACTCACTAGAAATTCCTTAAATCTGTTCACATGAAACTGAGTACGTATTGCTCGAATTATCCAGGTATAATTTAATTCAACACCCATTGCCAGAATTTTGAGTATAAAAGTAAACCCCAATCCCAGAAAATTTCAAGTTAAAGCATACCCCAATCACAGAAATTTTCCAGTAAAAGTATATCCCAATCCCTATCGGCAGGGTATAGTCTTGGGATTTCAGGCCAAAAACTACCTAAAACTGGCGCACATCCCCGTCTTACCCCATAGTGAAGTACCCCGTACCCCCGGGGTATTGAATCCATGTACAGTCCACGTTAGAAGCTTTTATGAACAAGGAGTTGTCACGTTTTATGCAAATTTTGATTTCATCTGATCGATCCATGAGAAGGTAAATTGTGCCTGCACCTGCACTGTTAACAGCTGGCATTCGCACGAGGAGGCAAGCAACACCATCACTTATGCGGCTTGAGGTGATACCGCAAGGGGGATGCGTCTACAACGAAAAGCAAGTATGGGGGGTAACTTCCATAGTTGACTTGACGGGATGTGCCGCTCAACAACAGGGTGTCCTTTCACGGTAAAAATCATGCGACAAGGTCCCCTTTCTAATAAAAATTATGCGACAGGGTACTACAATTATGAGAAAATTATGCGACAGAGTATCATGTGGAAGGACAGTTTTAGAGTTCTCTTGAAGCGATGGATAATGTATTCTTTTGGCAGAATTCTTATGCGACAGAGAATAGTTTTTGGTTACTTTTTATGCGACAAGGTACAGGGTGTGGAGAGATTTGCCACACACCCCCATCACTTCCCTAGTCCAGTATCGCCCCCCCCCTGCGGTTAGCATAAAGTTAGGGCTCGAATCTTTGCAAAGATTTGAAGTCATTCATGTAAACAGTTGTTGCCTCTTTCTTTCACCATATTAATCAAAGGGAGCTTCATGTAATTTACCAGAATCCAAGAGAGACCATTATGATTATTTTCAGAATTCGAGTGTATTTATAAATTCCTGCTCGCTTACAAGTTGTGACGCCATCGAATTGCTATGTCATCAAGAACAAAAGCTACAGATTTTAGGGTGTGTTGGATTGGTAATTCCAAACATACCGAATTCTGAAAACAGTACACTTCGCAGAGATGGAAACACATTTCCCAATCAAACACAAAATTCTTGAAAACGGCAGGTTTCAGATTTATCCTGACGAAAGCGAGGTTTCCAGTTGAAAACGATTATGAGTCTGGTGCTTGGCAAGGAAGAGTAAAGTTACCAGGACGGTCGAGAATGGGGGGTAGCCAGGGTAGTTACCAGGGGGCCTGAGGCCATTAGGGGCCCGGTAAATATATATTATTTATTTTTTCTTTGTCTTCACTTTTCCTCAGGAACGTTTCTTGGCCCGCGGGGCATTCTCAGCTTCGTCTTTACACACGAGATAAACAACTTTTCCATCTAAAAATCTTTTTAATAATTTATATGAGGGCGTTTTCATCTAAAAGCATCCTTTTAGGCCCTTTTACCAGTGCATAGGAGGGCATGATCCGAGAGAAAAAAGGCGTGTTCCACAAAATTTTCCGGAGCCCTTGGCGCCAGGGGCTCAATCCACACCCACCCTGGGACCCGTGCCGTCTCTCGAGGGCCCTGAAAGTTACCAATCACTGTGGCAACACTGAGCAAATTCACCTCGCTTTCAAAAATTAGCAAATGAAAGCGAGAATCTCTTCAAAGTCCGCCAAACCTTCTACCTTTTGGAGCAGAAGGTTCAGCAGGCCCCAAGCCCGCCAAACCTGACGTTTTTGTATTTTAGGAGTAAATCAAACTCAAATTGTGAGTCTTCCAAGTCTACCGTATTCATAATTGGTACCAATCAAACACACTCTTGGTTGCCACAATTTTTTATACTTTCAAAAACTGAGTATTTCTTGTGTTGGTAATATTGATTATCTTCAATCATTCTAGAATTTATGGAGCTTTCAGTGCTTGTCAAAGTTTCAGATATCTAGACTGTCTTCCATCCAGACCACTTGAAAAGAAAGAAGAGAAAGGAAGGCACACATCTGAGCTCTTAATCAAACCAAAATAAACAAAGAGTGCGTAATATCGACTGCATTGGAGGTGTGAAATCTATTCTTCACAGTGCCAATGCGTTTTGTCTTTTGGGAACTCTAAATCTTTTGTTCAACATAATTCGCCTTTGCTATGACCACTATTTCATGTTTTTGGCCCGAAAGTTGTTGTTTCATTCCTTTAAACCACATCTATCTCATCGCAGTTGCCATCTCGGTAAATTTGAAAGGCTCATGACTTCTGTTTCTTTTTGTGGAGACTTCTAAATTGACGACGAGATAAGATAGCTGTTGCCTTACATCAGTGTCGCGAAGATATGTAACCAAAGATGGGCTGACTCAACATTGATTTTAATGATCTAAGGCCAGTCGGGTGAGTGAAAAATAAGATTTCTGTTTGAACAGTCACTGCTCCTTTGGTATCGAGGTGATAATATTGACAAGTATATGGCACGCGAAAATCAGAAAATCCTGACTAGAATTATCATCTGGATAAACTAGGTTTACCACGATAAACTAATTTCATCAACTGATAAACTGAATCTATCAACATTTCTTTGATAAACTGGGTTTATTACGATAAACCTAGTTTATCAGAGGGAACATCATTATCACCTGATGATCAGAATTAATGCTGATAGTCCCAGTTTATTAGTGGCAACTGATATTATCGAATTTGAACATCTTTGTTTTTTCAGTCCTGCTTGTAATGGACAATCAAATCGACGTGTCAGTGTAAATGAAATTTGGTTGTTTTCATTTCTAATGTTATTAGATTTGAAGCGATTTATTGACAGCCAGCGATGCACTTGCCTCTATCTGATTTTTTATGTTGTAATTGTAGGCTCAGCTTGGACTCTGGAAGACGACGTACCTACTTTAGAACTGAGCACCGTTGATGGGACACCGTTCAGTCAAGCAAGCAACCAACTGTATTACAAAAAAAGACCTGCATTTTCTATTTCTAAAGTCAGCGAGGTAAGAGCTCGGCATATTTTCTTCTAGCAGAAAGCAAACGATAACAGATTAGGAACGATGGACTTGTTTGCTTACCAGAAAAGGAATTTGGATCAGAAGAAAGGAATCCACTGTTTGAAAAATCGTGCAGGATTACCGAAGCAACCAATTCGTATGGTTTTAATTTCGTCATATTACTGAAACTTCAACGTTTATTGCAAGGTTTTCCTCATAATTTTAGGTGCAGTCTTTCCTACTGAAACTAGGAGTTTGCCGACTTTCCCGCTTCTTGATATCCCGAAAACAAGTAAAATGGCTGGTGCACAGTCATGTTTATTTGGAGATTTTGATGCCAAGCGTCGATGGGACAGCATAATGACATGTCAAGAGTTTCTGTAGTATTAGAAAGCAATGCTTGAGCTCAGAAAGACAATTTGTGCCGTTTTAGTTGTTCAAATGTTGATCAAATTTAGCGAATTAAGCATAATTTTAGGAAAAGCCAATGGAAACTGAGCTTGGGGAATTCTTCATCGAGATAAAGATAATGCATTTTGAATTACGAACGAACTTTCAAAATTTAGTTAAACTCCCTGTTAGGCAGCAGAGCTGTAATTTTTCAATAGTTCTTGTATACACCTTTTGGATCTAAGCAACCTTGTTTTGGAATTTTTCGAAATTTCTTTAGATAGCTTCATATGAAATCTCTTACCTCAGATTCATACTGAGCACCCAAATCTTAGTTTACTTGCAAATGTTCGTAATCTTTGTGCTAGCAGTTGTAATTTCATGACGATAGCAAATTTGACAACTTAAGGGATTTGAATGTGACTAGTGACTTCGGAGGCAAAGTTACAGCCCGAACGATTTCGCGGTCAAACAACTTATGACTTCTCTGATTTATTATCGTCATGAAAACAAAAATGCAGACTCTAGGAATTTGAACTTTGGCTGCTGAACCCAAATCCGTGGCCAGAATTTCGTGTGAAAAGATTTTCAAAAATTTCCGAAACGCGGCCGTCAATTGAAAAGGTATATTTCGATATTTCAACGAGTGTATAAACAATGTTACCACAGGGACCCCAAGAAATTGCATACCCCCAATGATAAAGAGGCCTTGCTCTGTTGCCTACTCTTTGATTGCAAAGCTATGGCGTAATGCTTTAAGAGAGAGAGATCGAAGGCGAGGCGCGCGAACGAAATCAATACCTCATTACGTCATAGCTTCACAGTCACAAAGGAGGCTACAGAGCAAGGCCTCTTTATCATTTGGGGGGGGGTTATACAATTTCCTTGGGTCCCTTTGAAGCTACCTCAGTATGCTAAATGTTCTGGTTTTTTGCATCCGAATCTCTTTACCAATCCTCGTTAAGTACCTTATCTACCAAAGTTATTTCCCAACTATGACTGAATCACTGCTGAGTATGACCGAATTTGAAATTCACAACCATATTTCATAAACATACATTCCAATGCCTTTTTATGTCATTTTGCTAGAGTATTGGAATTGTAAGTGTCATCCAAAGTAGGGACCAGATGACCTCGTGTAATTTTTTGTTTTGGATGGCACAGTAGAATCAGAGTTAATTAACTTTGGTAGAATGTAGCAGATGTTTGTGTGTTAAAATTTTTGATGTTGATAAAAGAAGAGATGATGCATTTTCTGATTGACAAGCATAACCTGCTTGCAGTTCCTAATGATTTCTGTTCAGGGGTGAGGAGAAATTTTTCTGAAAGAATTGAAAGAATCAGTTGAGTCTTTTCATAGGCTGCATAAAATAGTGTCCTCGTGTTAACGACTCGATCATATTCTTCCAGGGCCTAATGTTGGACATCGAGAGAAGAAGAACACAGCTTTCATCAAGGTATGTCAGTGCTTTTAGTTTTCAAGATTTCACATGTTTTCTCTTTGAAAACATTGAAATCTTCAACATTTTGTGAAATTTAAACCGCATCCACTCTGACACAGTTAAACCAACTTCATCTAAACCAGCTTAAAGGTAATGTGTCCATGTAAGTACAGCTGTGTATACACATTGTCAAAAGATGCTGACAAGACGCTGACGAAGAAAGCTCAAGCAGCAGACTATGATTGGTAGAATTTAGTTTAACTGATCACATTCAAACTCAAAGTCAAATTTCATAGCGAGGCTGCCTGCTGTGGTTCAACTCTGGAAAGCAACCGCAAAGAAGTCATCACTTTACTTGAATAAGAACTGGCTAACGCTAACTTTAGATTACTTCAGTGATCACATGAAATTTCACGTGAAATTGCCATGCCCCCCCCGCAAAGCTGCTGTACTTACATGGACACATTACCTTTAAATTTCAGCCAATCAAATGCACTCGATTTGCTGGATTGACCAATTAGAAGGCTTCATTTGATAACCTGGCTTAGTTTAAACTGGTTTTACTTGCAATTGTGAACTGGGTATTAGATAAGAAATGATTGTTGATCGAGATGTCTAAACATGTGTGTAAGTGATCCCTTAAAAAGTGTACGATTCTTCCAAAAATTTTCCAAGAAGTTTCGTTACATGAAGGGCAGAGCGTTATTCGTAGGTAAATAATATGGCAAATCCATCAAGAATTGTCGCGAGAAATATCTCATGTTTCAAACCGCACAGTTGACTGAATAGCGATTTCCAACCCATTCCAATTTAATTAGCTCTGGGCCTCTGGGAAAATATAGCTTATTTCTTGCGGTGTTGTTTTCGTCGTTTTAGTGTGTCCCATCGTTACGAACAGTTGCGGCTCGACGTTGATTGATATCCTGGAGTTGGTTTCGTCGCTTTAGTGTGTCCCGTCGTTACGAACAGTTGCGGCTCAACGTTGATTGATGTCCTGGAGTTGTTTTCGTCGCTTTAGTGTGTCCCATCGTTACGAAAAGTTGCAGCTCAAAGTTGATTGATATCCTGGAGTTTTTTCGTCGCTTTAGTGTGTCCCATCGTTGCGAACAGTTGCGGTTCAACGTTGATCAATATCCTGGAGTTTCGGTCTTACCGCACTATCGTTTGTCGGAAGATGGCCAATTATGCTTCAGATCATCGGCGCAACAGACAGTGCTTTCGTTCAAGTTTATATTTTATGGGCAAAGATGTTATGAAATTTTCTTCATTTTGGAGATTTGAGAAAGAAATGTCTTTTTGTTACTCAAAACATCACGTACCACGTGATCATATATCGTGATTCTTGATGACACCGATGAGTGCCTGGGCGAAGAAACAAAGTAAACGGATTTTAATTTGCGACTTGCTCAATTATTTGTGAAAGAAAATCGTCAAATAGAAACCAAGCACAGTCTGGTAGATACACAGAACTACAGGATGCCTTAAACAAACGAAGAGAGGTGGGTACTCTTGAAATTTCTTACTCAAAAATGTAATTCAGCACATTTTAGAGCTAGGCCATATTTCGGACCCCATAGAAAGCATGTCAGATTTGCTTATCTACGAAGCAAGAAAAGGTCCCCAACCCCACTTTATCGACTTTGTGGGAATTAGTGATGTTTCAGGTACATTTTAGAAGACTTTTTAGGATTAGATTGAGTACTAAGAATGTTAGAAGCTCAGAAATGCGGAAAGCGAAGAAAGGTCGCGAGTTTGAGGCGCCATAACTCCTTCGAATCGGGAGATATTTTGACCGGCATCCAAACCTGAATGCCCAAATGTATGGAGAGTAGATTTCTTCAAAAAAATTCGGGAAATTTCAAGCAGTTTTTTGTCCTGGTTGCGTTTTATGAGGGTAGGTAAAATTTAGAAAAATCTTCACACGTTCCTTTTGTCTTCCCCACTTATTCGCCATTTGATTGGTCCGTAAAAATGAGGTTTTGGCGATCTCCGGTCATAGGCCACGAGCAAAATTCGGCTAAAACATTTGATTCCTATGTTGATCCTACCAGGTATCAACTCACTCCGCCTGACTGTTCTGACTTCAAAGTCAGAGGATTACAACACTGCGCCACAATACCTTCAAATGGATGACTTGAAAACTCTAAAGCATGTGCTATCCATTTGGGTGGATGAGCAAATCTTCCCCCAATTATTAATACTTTATTGAGGGAGATTCCATTTTCCCAAGACGACAAAAATCTTTTTTTGACCTTTGAATTAGAAAGTTATTTTTGTGAAAATTAACCCACGCGGTGTCCAGAAAAATTGTCTCCCGTTTGATTGGCTGCTGTGGAGGAATTTTATGTAGCTGCGTTGGTCAGGTCTAAACTTAGTGTTTTTAGACCTTGTTTAAGTCAATCTGACAAGTGGGTACTGATTTTTGGCCCAGGAAGGGCAAAATAGGTGGTTGCTTCAGTGACAGCACTTCTTCTGTTCTCCGCCAATATCAAGATCAAATGATATTTGAAAGGAAGGGTTTTAGCATCAAATTCAAATTTTCTCTGCTTTTTTAAAAAGGGTTGACAGTATTTTCAAGTGGATAAATGAAACTATTAACCGTTTTTGGAATGCAGAAAAGATTACATGCAAACCCAGAACCCTGTCTTTGAATTTTTCTTCAAATTTTGACATTGCTGGAGAACAACAGAAGAGCGGTTTTAAAGCAACCACCTGTTTTGCCTTTCCTCTGCCATAAATCAGCAGCTGCGTGTCATATTGACTCAACACGGTCACAAATTCTAAGTTAAAACCTTATCTAATCAGCTTTGTGAAAACCGAGACGATGGAGGCAACATCTCCTTCACAGCAGCCACATAAATAAGGCTGAATTTTTTTAGACACCCTGAATGTGATTACTAGGGGAAGCGAATCGCCAAAGTACATGACCACAGGCTGTTCTGAAGTTATTCGTGTTTTGAGTTTTGCTTAGGTAGTCAGCTGCTTCTAAAAGCGGTTGTTGATAGTCAAAGGATTGCTGTCAAGCGTTTTTGACATCCTCTTCAGATAACAACAGAGTCGAATTCGGTCCCATGCCAGGCAAAGCTCTGCTTTTACTTTTTTTCCTCTTCTTTGCGCACTGTTTCCTTCAAGTGATGCAATTTTCAGCTGTTTTGTTTCTTGCTTCTGATCTTGGGTGATTAATGATTCGCAGTTATCGCATTTGATAGATAGATAGACACTCCGCAAAAGATCCAACTTTATCTAAAAGATGTAAAAATTTGAAATGAATGAATGAAATGAGTAAAAGTGTTGTTGTCGTTGGGGTAACAGGTGAAGGTGAAGGTGAAGTTGCGGTTTTTAGCACCAAGCGCTGGGATCGCAGGAGTAGCTAATCGCTAATCGGGTCCGTGACCCCTTGTCATGACGGTCAAATGGTGAGGCCCTACTGCATCTCGAACCCACTCCGCCTGACTGTTCTGGCTGCAAAGTCAGCGGATTACACCACTGCGCCACAACGCCTTCAACCAGAACTTTGCTGTGGACAGGGACGTTACAGGGACGATGTCGTTATAGTGTACCCCTGATCCTCATCGTATGTTTCAGGTTAATTAAACGTTGTCGTGAAGGAGCATAGATTTGACTTCAGCAAAGTTCTGGTTGCCCGCCACTGCATGCTTTCAAATGGCACAATAGTTCTGATGTCACATGAGATTTGCGATCACGCAAAATTACTCATGTAGAGCACTGCAGTTGGTTATTCACGAGCGTTTACATGTGACAAAGAGCTTGAGGCAGATATTAGGCTGCATTCACATTGCACAATCTTTAGAAAGCGCGTAAACGCTCGTGCAGAAATCCTCCAAAAATGTCTTGCAAGCTGAACTCAGTAAGGGATTAGTATGGTGGATTTCTGCACGAGCGTTTACGCGCTTTCAAGGGATTGCGCAATGTGAATGCAGCCTTAGTCTTGGTAGTCCAAAGATACACGAATCTTAATATCTTTGCTTACCACCTGATTTACAGAATCTTCTCAGGCTATTTCTAAATCGAGCGATCATGAAAACAGTGTTTGTGATGTAAAGAATTGACATACCGATAGTTAAAACCTGGTCCAGGCCAAGTTAAAAGTTTAGTATACAAGGTGTCCCAAAATAATTGTGCCCCGTTAGTGTGGCTACTGTGGAGGAGCTGTAAATTTAATTATCTCGATTTTTACACAGTTGCATAGGTCAGGCGTCAACTTAGAGTTTGAGACGTTATTTGAGTCAATCTGACTAGTGGTTGCTGATTTATGGTGGAGAAAAGGCAAAATAAGTGGTTGCTTCAAAAACAGCACTTCCATTGTTCTCTAGCAATGTCAAAACAAGAAAGTTTTCAAAGAAAGGGCTCTGGCATCGAATTAGAAATATCACCACACTGTTTAAAAGGTAGAAACTACTCTTTTATGAATAGAAAACACAGCTAACCCTGTAAAAAGATTAGGAAAAGTTTTACTGCGACGCCAGAGCCATTTCTTTGGATTCCTAGTTGATTTTGACTTTGCTGTAGAGCAATAGAAGTGTAGTTTTTGATGCCACCACTTATTTTGCCTTTCCTCTGCCTCATACAAGTTCTCACACTCTAAGGCCCCGTTTACACGGGATCGGATCCAAATAGGATCGGATCCATTTGGATTCGATCCACTTTTTGAGGGGCGTTTACACGGGATCGGTTCCATTTGGATCTTATGAACTCTTAGCAGTGCTCTAGTAAACCTTTTCTCTTATCTTAATCAGATCCTTTGATATTTTGCACTCTAATTGACTCTGTCTCATCTCTGATTCCCCTCTTTGAAGTGTCAACAAAGAATTTTTAGTTTAATCGTGTCACTTCCTATCCGTACCAGTTTGGATCCGATCACACCCGTTTACACGAGACCTGTTTGGGATCGGATCCAAACGGGATCACCTTCGAAAGTGATCCCGTTTGGGTATGGATAGCAGATCCAAATGGGTTCGGATCCGTCGAGTCCCGTGTAAACGCAAGGCCTATCCGTTACAGTTTGGGTACGGGTCCATTTGGATCTGATCTCGTGTAAACGGGGCCTAAGTTCAAACCCTGACCTACGCAGCTATGTTAAAACCGAGAAAACTGAATCTACGGCTCCTCCACAGCAGCTGCCCAAACGGGACACAGTTCTTTTGGGACACTCGGTATTGCACTTGGACAACTTTGGCACTTGCCGTTTCATTGTGAAGTTAATGAAACAATGAGTGTATGGGTGTCTCTTTAGCTTATTTGTAGAGGCTAGTCCTTTTGTCCTTATATCTATGACGGTTCCCTTTAGAGGCAAAAATAATGGGCAAAATGTCGCTGCTGAAATTTTGAAATCTGCAGTGTCGCTCGACAATTCTAGTGGTTGAATTTTTCTCCTTCGATTCGTATCTCTCTGCCAAGTTGAAACGATTTTTGGTCTCTTTTTTGGTATATTTTCTTCACCCGGTTTAGGAAATTGTCGTTGTTCGTCATGTTTTTCGTTGGACGTGTCGCTCCCTTTTGGCTCATTGGGTAGAGAAATATCCTGTTGTCGTTGTATATCGTTCTGTTGGTAAGAAGCCCCCGTCAAAGGCTGATGGAAACAATCCGAAACGATAATAAACCGCTGTCAAAAATGCTGTTTTATGTCTATAGCAGATGCTGCACTTCGCAAAATAGCTCTCTCAGTCGCTATATAGTCCTACATTCAACGTGGAACGTTTCATTGACAAATAAGTTACGCAAGCTCAGAACACGAGGCAAAGCTCTTGGATTAAAGAAAAGACTTTCGTTAGTCAACAATTTTCTTGAGAGAAGTGATTTTTGATGATGTTATCAGTCACTAAACTTCGGTCAGACTTACGACGGAGAGCGGAAAGCAATCCTGAAACACACATGTAATTATCTAGAGAATTTTTGTCTGCAGATTCTGGTAGATGTTTATCTGCTTGTAGTAGAAAGTAATCTTTTCTGATGTGAAGCGAGGTATCATTTCATATAAAAGTTACGTTTTTGCAAACAAAGAGAGAGTTGATCCAAAACCATGAATCTATTATAAAGTTTTCTTGCAGGTCGCACAATGCAGCTCTTTTTTTCTCTGTTTTGTTTAGCAGATATTCAGAATTTTTTTAGAAAGTGAAAAGTTATCTTGGTGTACATAGTATTTCGTTATTTTAGTCGAACAAGATGATCGGCTCTAGGTACTCTAAATTATTCAGGAAATACACTCCAAAAAGTAGGTTTTTGCGGAGAGAAATTTAGCATTTGCATTGCGCAGCCGTTACAAAGTATTTCGAAACTTAATTTGATTTACTGGTTTACAATGTATCTTTTGCTACAAAGAAATTATCACAATTTTGCGTGGTAATATCGGGCGCAACGAGTAAACGTTATTTGCCAATCGGACAGACATTTTTTGCTACATAACACAAGCAAATTTAAAAATATTGGTGAATAACGTTTGCTCGTTTGGCCATAACTTTAGATACTTTCCTACCTAGCCAAGTATTTGTCTTTTTGACCATGCTGAAAAGCATTTCTTGGCAAACTCTCTAGTCTTAGGTGCAGATTTGTTGAGAAGCATTAAAATTCCTTGGTCTGATGAACAATGCTTGGTCTTTGCTGTAGAGAGGCTGGTCACTAAACTGAAGACAAATCTGTGAACGCTTTCTTCTGCAATTTGTTTAATTATTTCACCAAAGCCAGCAAAAAGTAATTGACAAAAATCCACTTTTATGTCCGCCGAGCAATTGTAATAGGTATGATGGCTTGATTTGCTCCTCTGTGAATTATAAGGATTTCTCTTTACAAGCAGGAAAAAGGTTTCAATTTGTGAGAAACATTGCTGAACAAATTTGCTTTTAAAGAGATGTTTGGGATTGATTAGCCAAACAAGAAAAGAAATTCCTTGGTCAGGAAATTTTTGCTGTTGGGTATAGAATGTTTGGTCGTTGCGTAAGCTCGCAAAAATATATCTGTATGACTCATCCTCTCATTTTGTTTTAGCTATGAAGAACAATTTTTGAAAGAACCATCTAATACAGGATATCATTTGGATGAAGAAGGACAAGATTTCGAGTTTTTTGGGAAAAGGTATGTTTCTTTTCATCTTTGAAATATAGATGCCAGCTATTCGTTGACTCAAATCAAGGGTTATGGAGGTACAGTAGCAGCACTTTGACTTTGCAGTTAGAATTTTTGTAGACGAAAACGGTTTAGACTTATCACCTGGAGTCCTGTATTTCCCTATGCTTGTTGACTGGATGATATAAAAGGTTTACCGCAGAGATACAAGGCAGAGATACACGAGCAAAAAGCTGAACCATCTTTAAGCAAACGTGGTCTTTAAAAAGGTTCGATCGGACAGGGGTCGAGACAAACCGGGTCTAACATCACCGCAGAAGGAGTAATTGAGTCCCTGCTAACATTGCTCCGTTTGTATTATGATCCGTTTTTGATGCGTCCAAGCTACCTGTTCACATTGCTCCGTTTTTGTACAGAAACTAAAGGGAAAGCATGTATCTTTTCCATTCACTTTGATCCGCCGGATTGCAAAAACGAAGCGAAAAAACCCGTGTTTGTCCATTCACATT